>JAMKCH010061442.1:0-76584 GCA_023653785.1 Ophioderma brevispina
AAATAAATAAACCACATAGGAGCAATTGAATTTGTGCGAAGCGCACTTAAAAAAATGAATTTAACCTCCGATTGGGAACACGTATGACGACAGTGATATGGGTTTAAGGCTAGCACTTTCAAAGCTAGGGCATTCGGTGATGAGAATGTGCAAACTTAACCGCCAATAAGGGTGATTGTTCAGTGTGAAAATTTGTTAATTTTTTTTGAGTGAAAATTTTGCAAACATTTCTATAAGGATGTGTCTTGGGTACAAGATTCAAAATTTTGTAAAAAAATCGGGGTCTATAATGGATGGCAATAGTTAAATTTTCAACATATAGGGTCATTGGGTGAAATTTGGCCACGATTTTCTAATTAGGTATAGGTATGTTGATAAGATTTCAAAATCTTTGGATGGCAATAGTAAATTTAAACATATAGGGTCATTGGGTGACAATGATGCTTGGTGACAGCCTAACATACGCGTCATATTTAAGGGAGTAGCGGGTGCTGGTCCTCTTGGTGCCCTTAGAGACGGTACCCATAACGCGGACCCAGTATGGCGTATAGGCAGCAGGTTTGAGGGGCAGAAGAGCCGTTCCGGGGGAAAGTAAAACCTGGTCAGGGGAAAATTCGTCCCGATCGGAGGGTAGCGCCCAAAAACGACTGACTATTCTGATGTTTTAATTTCATCCCAGGGGGGGGGGGGGAGTTCGAGGAGCGAAACATCGGTGAGGGCCGGCCCGGGGTTCCTCCCCCCCGCCGGTCCTTATCTTCAACTTCTTCAAAAGGGATGCCTCACTTCCATAGCCCCATCCTCAGCTACGCCACTGAGGGGTCTTTGGGACGATGCATGTGAGTTCCTTGGCTTGCACATTTGCAGTTTACAAATTTTCACCTGGCTTTCATAGCTCATGTGAGATTAGGGGGCCTAAATCTTGAAAGCTCTTGACTTAAAACACAAAGACAAATACAGGAGAAGGCCGTGAGAAAATATTGTAATGTCTGAAGTTTTGCGTTAGGCCTATATGAAGAGTGAGCAACCTGTTTAGTGACCGACTCCATTCAAATCAGCTGCGGTTGCCCGCGATTAAAGGTCATGGTCCGATCGCTATATGGCCTCGTCCCCAGAAGCCCAGATTGTAACGGAAGTGGTCAACATTTTGGTAATCAAAAATAGCTACTTTTTTCTCATTCCCCTGTGAAATCTTAGGGACAAAGGAGTTTGGTTGGAAGTAATGAGCGAAAGTATCCCCCACTTTGGTCGACCAATATTAATTTTACACAGTACTCATGGGGCTTACGAAATCACGTTCGTGCTTCTTAGCATTGAAAACGCATGAAATATCGGCGCGAAACTTGACAGGTGGGGTTTTTGGTGAAGGCCAAACTATCAAGATGAAAACTTCATATCCTTAAATCGGGCCATCCCCCTTTAATGGTGTACATGCTCTGCGTTGCCTCTCTTTTCAAACGTGTCCGGTATTGTGTGGTAGAATTGAGAAACCTTAAGCCCTCTGACGTCCAAAACAAGGAAAACGGAAGTCGAAACAAAAGCGCGGGCAATCTTGATATTCCGCTGCAAGCAAAGAACACAAATGTCCCCGGTACTGTCGTTGAGCAAGTCGTATGTTTTTAGCATGTTTGGACGTGTACACAAATTACAAAAATTTCTTTTTGTCATGGCCATAGTTGCAGGTAATAGGATGTCTCTCCTTGTTTATAGAAATTTATTGGGAAAACCAAACTCAACCTTTTCTGATTTTATAGATTACTATACTACAAAATAACAATATATTACACCAATTTTTCACAGCCCCTCTTTGCCCGGCTAGCTCCCTCTTTTAGCTCGGTCCATTATGCCCCTCTTGAGGGGTGGTGATCAGTGGTAGAGCATGGTCTCGCAATCCAGAGGTCGCCGGTTCGAATCCCGCTTCAGCCAATGATTCTTTACTCTCGTTTGGTTTATAATTGTCTTTCTATCAGCGTGCATCAATTTGATCCAGTAAATGTACCAACGCCGCTTTTCCCATCTTCTGTATATAGTTTATAATTATATATATATATATATATATATATATATATATATAATATATATATATTTTAAATTTTATTTTTCAAATTTTAAATTAAAACTTGAATTTTAATCATAAACTCTAGCTGGGACCGTACTAAAATTGTAGTGCTTTGCCAGTTTTTAGTGTAAAGTGGCTTAAAATATATAGATGTTAGTTGCCTTTTTAACCAATGAGCCTTAATTTGAAAATATTCTTTATTTTCAGATACCTTTGTGATGAATAAAGATTATTGATGACATAATTTAAATTAGGCTCGAACTGAGATCATGAAATCTGTAGACTAGTATTAAGGATTTATTTGGAGTGCGGGATTTCGAAAAACTGAAAACTGGATTTTTTTTAAAGGAAAAAAAAAAAATGGACCCCATGCATCCCTTTGCCGTCCTTGAACATCATATCACCCAAGAGAGTTCTGTCTTGTGAAAGATTCTCACATTCTCCCTTTTATCAATTTAAACAAAATGGAAGTTTTGCACCTTTTGTGGATTTGGGGGAAAAGGGAATTTTTTCCATAGGTTTACAAACAACTTATTATCCAAATTGAATTCAATTCCCACTTAGGGCTCGCAAAGGGATGTTCATAATTATTTTCAATTACAAAAAATTGGTCACTTTTATTTTGGATAGGGAGTATCGGGGGCCTACATGTAAGGTTCACTTTTTCAAAAGTCCCAAACCACATTGTGACCCATTATATCCATCGATTTCATTCTAGATATACGGGAGACACGTTTAGATTTCAAGGCAATGGTAGTTTGCGTTCTTATTACACTTTATTTACCCTCTAATCATGGAGGGGGGAGCATAATCTCTTTCCATTCCCTCCTCCCCGTTGAACAACAAGGATTTCGTCAATTTAAAAAACATACTCTAAAAGAGCTTTCCGTTTCCATGTTGCCCATGGCATTTGCATATGAACAAGTCACCAAATAATTCCATCAATATCACCTCCACAAGCATGTTAATTTGTCCATAATATTTTTGGAAAAAGATGAAGTCTACTCTTACTTTTCGTTGGTCTACCGTCACCTACATTATCTAAAAGTGTCAATGAGTCTAGAAGTTTTGACAGTCATTGAGACAAAACGGTGCATACAGTGCATCGGCCAGTCTACACTAACACTGCGCACTCACTTTCACTCAACAAACCGTTCATTTGTTCCAGCTGATAGTACTAAGTTTTTTAGGGAATCGGAAGATATGAACATTTTGGTGATTTTGGGGGGTTATTTGAGCAATTAACAGCTTGACACTAGACTTTCGACCTACTCGCCATTGCTTCTGCATGTATGCTATACGAGATGTTTTCGTATTTTACTACAGCGGTCCGGAAGTGTGTAGTCTGTGCCACAGTCTGCGAAAGATAATATCTAAATTAGTACTGCACGAGCGATTAACGTTATCAGTCCGTCATAGCGATGCATGCAAATGAAACTAAATCTCAAATATCTCCGGAAAACGAAGGGGTTCTATGGAGATTTTTGCATCAGAGGGTCCGTTACTAGGTTTTGTTTTGAATATGTATCGTAATTGAGTCTGAACCTATAGAACCTAGCGAGAAAATTTAACGTTTTTGTCGGGTACTTACTTCGGTGCTCGCAAACACGGAAAAGTGAACACGCAATCGCTACGGGCCGCATCCCTTTTTCCCACAATGCCTTTCGGTATTATTCCAGTCTTGAGAATTTTCAAACGCTGGTTTATTTTTTTTTTCAATTTTACAAACACGATATACGTACTTACCGGACCGCCGTAGTATTTTACCTACCTGACGCTTGGAGCGCCCTTCCCCATGAACATCCACTTCCGTTACACAAAAATAGAGGAGTGTCCAATCTGTCCATAGATTATCTGTGCTAGAATAGAAGACCCGATCGATGCGAGTGCCAAAAACACCGACCTGAATCGAACACAGAAAACAAAGCCAGCGCAAGCCCATTGGCCCAGGCACGCGAAAGATGAATAATTAGCATAATGCCCAAACAATGGCTAGCAACAAACTTGTTTTCTTCCGATAAATTTCATAAAACATTATTATCATTCATGATATATTTTAAATTGATAACTATCCAAATATTCTAGATTCACTTTTTAGTAAAAACTACAAACTAAGGGACCGTTCATTAATTACGAGGGAGGGGGCTGGGAGAATTTCCAAGTTGGTTAGGAAAAATTACGCAACCTCCCCCCCCCCTATTACCACAATGTAAAATTACACAACCCCCTACTGCCACATGAAAATTTCCACAACCCCCAACCCCCCACCCCCCCAATTGCATAGAGTTCATATCACTTATATTAATTATAGGTCTAATGCTTAACTCCTGTTAAATGGTGTCCATTGTTCACACAAGATGTTACAGGCAAAGAAGTTAAATGATCTGATGCTTGGCTTCATTTTATTTCAATTTCATATTTCTTCAAAAAGGCCCCGGGAAAAGGCAAACCAGTTTTCATAACAAGAAAAAAGTCAATCAAATATGTTTCCCATTCTAAAATAGTAATGGCACTTAAGGTAGAAAGATCCTAATCAAAAATGTTTTTTTTTCTTAAAGAAATCAATTTCTGTTTTGTCCCGTTTGGTAATTTCAACCATGAAAGATCCAAAAATGCTAATTACCATATTTTAATAATGTTTTGTTTCCTTAGCAACGCGTTTAGACCTTAGTAATGGATATTTTGCAAAAACTTACAGGAATAAAAAAAATGGAAACACTTTGTTCTATACAGACCAGGGAATCAGGCAAATACAACCTCTTTTTCATAGGGGTTAAGGAAAGTAATGTAATGGCTGCAAGAACACTGGTGATGTTAATTGACCAGTAAGTATCCGAAAACCTATTTTTGCCTATTTCTCAGTTTCTATTTTTGGACCAAAGTGTCATTTTTGATGCACAATATCTCGCAGTTTTTGTTTCTTCAAATAAAATGCCAGTTGCCAGAGTGGTTTCATTAGATTATAACTGCTTGTACTGACGTGTTTTTATTTTTTAAAAGTCTAACCCCGATTTGAGTTATAGCATTAAACATATAATGAGCTGTGAATGCATGTATTTTCATATTTTTTGACTATTATCAAAACCTTTCATAATTAGAAAAAAATAAAATCGGCATTATCAAGGCAAATTGTGTAATAATCATAATACCAAGTTTTATGTTGATAGGTTGTACACTTTTTGGTTCAAGACAACCATCAAAATTTCTTTCTTCAATGGCAACCATTGGCGGCCATATTGTATCTCCTCATTGCATAAATCTTCAGAAAGTGTCGGATTGCACATAATTCCACATATAACTTAATATTATTATGAAAAGACATGAAAAATTTTGAATTAAGACTTTTAGTTTTGATTTAGATCTTTCTACCTTATAAATGTCCTGTCCTTCTTCACCTGAAATCCTTTCCAGATCATGTAGGAATTTTTATTGTAGTCACTTCATCCATATAACTTATTAATTCTTCTGTTTATTATTCTTCTTCCTCCTCATCACTTGTTCTAACCGTGCTGCAGACCACAATCGCCCTCTTCCTCACTTCTGTAGTAGTAGGCAATCACCAGTAGGTCCGTGATAGCGCCCCCATAGCCACATTCGGGTCTCGGCTTTGAAAGTGACGACGCCGCCATTCGCCATTACGTACTGGAATAAACAAGTAACATTGGAATGATCGTGGTCTCGTCTCGAATAATATATGGTGGCAGCAGCGGTGGGATAAACTCACAAAAACATGGCTGAAGCAGAAGAAACAGCACGAAATATTCCACTCCCGGAGAAGTTTCAAGGCTCTACCGGACCAAAACAAACGGAGTTTATTGCCCAAAATGGATACGTCGATTCGAGCGCTATCGGACAGCTTCAGGTCTTGTAAACAAATCGCCGCGGGAGCAAGTAAGTGTGTTGTTGTATGCCATGGGTGAATGCGCCGACGATATTCTCACCACTCCTCAGCGTGGATGAAACGACAGCTTCGTATGACGAGTTAAGGCTGCATTAGACTGATATTATGAGTTTCGCAAGAACAGTAGGGTTGAAAGAGCAAAATTCAACAAACGATCACCAGATGCTGGTGAACCAGTTTGATCCTTTTCATCCAGGTTTGGTACCGATTAGCATGAAGACGTGTAATTTTGTGGCATTAAAGGAAGGAACTAATTCGGGACAGAATTGCTGTAGGGGTAGAAAGCGACGTTCTCTCGGACTTTCTGCAGGCAAAGCCTAATCTCACACTAGCTAAAGCTGTACAATTAATTTCGTCAAAGCTGAACACGGAAGCAAATCGTGATGTGGTTCGTGGAGACACAAAAACTGTAGATTGTAAAACAAGGAAACCAAACTTGCAGGCCAGAAGGGTAACCGCACATCCCGAAAAAGGGAAAACCGCAACGTAGTAGCCATCCCAACAACCGCAAGAGTGGTACTGTATACTTGTAAGTGGTGTGGTCGTCAACCGCCATGACCGGCAGGGTTTGTCCTGCCAAGATGTAACATGGGCCACAATGCACAACGTGGACATTTTCAATCAGTTTGTCGCAGTGTAGGCCTACAGGCTCGCACGTCAAAGAGATACAGGATCTTGGAGAATTGATATTCCATTTCTTGTGAAATAAAAGCCAACTGACAAGTAGTTGACACAGGTGCTGAAATTAGCGTAATGGTAAAACCAACTGTCTTCAAGCCGACACTGGTGCTAGCGTGTCAGTCATCATTGACAAGGTTCATTGCTCCACCATGACGTATTGCACAACACTGAGCAGGTTCTTCGTGGGCCAGGTGGAACTAACCTTAATGTAATTGGAACATTTGAAGCTTCCCTTCAATACAAAGAGAGGAAACCGAGCCAATCTACTCATAAGATCAGCCACATTCCTTACTCAGGCCTTTCAGCATGTATCCAAGTTGGGGGACTTGTCGCAAGAGTTGACGAGGTGACTAGGCCTACGCGTACAACATCTAGAGCCCCAACTTCAAAGTTGAATTTCCAGGATTATTCTCAGGTCTGGGCAAACTGAAAACTGAACATCATATAACATTGCGCCCAGATGCAAAGCCAGTCTGCTTATTGCACAAGGAGAATCCCCCACCTTTGCTGATATTTAAAGCTGAAATCGGAGAGATGCTCAACAAAGGAGTCTTTCACTGTGACCTCACAACGGATTGGTGTTCCGGAATAGTTTGCGTACCAAAGACTAGTGGAGCATCAGAGTGGCGTGATCTTACTCACTTGACACAGAGTGTTCAACGAGAGATTCATCAAGTGTCCTTCGTGAATGAAAGTCTCGCGAAGTTGGGAAGAGCAAGAGCTTCACAAAACTTGACGCGAACAGTGGATTTTGGCAACTACCCTTGGACACAGAATCAAAGTTGCTACACGTTCAACCACCCTTTCGGGCGTTTTTGTTTCAAAACAACCGTCTACCATTCGGAATATCATCTCCGCTCCACAGAAATATTCCAGCGGTACATTTTCCAACATCCTTGAGGACTTGATGGAGTCATTTGGTCATATGGATGATGTTCTTATCCACCACAGTTCACTCAAGAAGAGCATGAACAGATGTGTAAGAGCAATACTGAAAACGTCTACTATATGCTGGGTCCTCACACACTCAACAATAAGTGGAATTCTCCAAGACGAGATCCGGTTCCTCGGCATATTGTCACGTTCAGTACTTAGCGCAATACGCAGCATATGACAGCCATCGCGCAATTCCCGTCCCAACCAATGTTACGGAACTTCACGATTCCTGGGCATGGCTAATCAGCTGGGGAAATTCGTTCCAGCACTTGCAGAAATGCACAGAACCGTTCGTCCAGCTCCTACCAAGGATACTGCCTGTATTGGGGTGACAACCACCAGCGGTTTTTTCAGCATGTCAAGGACATTCTCACATCACCAGAGTATTAAGCCACTATATGCCAGGCGCGCCCAACAATTATTGCAAGCAGAACGCTTCATCCCCAGGGATCGTGTCAGTCCTCATTCAATTCATATGAGGCAAGCGGCGACCAGTATGCTACGCGTCCGATCATTGTCAGTGACACGGAACAGCGTTACGCGGTATCGAAAAGGAGGCACTCGCAGCAACCTGGGCTTGTGAAAAGTTTACGGACTATGTCCTTGACTACCTTTTACCTTAGAGAACAGATCACAAACCTCTTGTTCCTCTGCTGAGCACAACTGGGCTTTGCAGATGCCACTCGCATTTCAAAACGGTTTTTCGTCTTGTACTGATTCGTTTCAAACCCAGACGTTTGGTCACGTTCCTGGCACCACCAGATAGTCGCGGATACACTGTCACGAGCACCTTTAGCGTACCTGCATCCAAAAAGTCGATGTCGTACTCATTGATGAAGTTGAAGCCTACCGCCCAAAAAGTCCATTCCTGAAACACACTTCCAGCAACTCATCAGCAACTCTACAAGACATTGCAGCAGCTCAAAAAGCAGATTAATATGCACGCACACACAGACAGTTAATTGCCGCAAGGTTGGCCAGCGTACATGCCACACTCTCCATTGCTTCAATCAGTATTGGGAGAACCGAGTTCATCTTGCGATTGTCAACGATATCTACGTTTATGAACTCTAGTGATCCCAAGACCAATGCGCTTGGATATTCTCAACTGCAATTAACCAGGGTCATTTGGGTATACAAAGTGGCCTGCTGAGCACGTACATCCGTATGGTGGCCTGGACTCTCTAAAGCAATAGAAGACATGGTTACCAGTGTTCAACAACTGTGCCAAGGATCGTCCAGCGACTAAAGAACCACTGATGCCTTCCTCTCTCCACTACTCCTCGCGTGGGAAAGACTTGGAATGGATCTCTTCCACACAATGGGAAGGTCTATTTGATCGTTATGACTACTACTCAAGGTGGATTGAGATTAAATGACTTGGTGAACCAACAGCTGAAGGAGTCATTACATTAACAAACACTGAAAGAACTTTTCGCAGTTCACAGAATCCCTGATGTGTTAATTTTCGGACAATGTACCACATTTTATGCAGATTGTGGTTCCCAAGTTCGAGCAACATACGCTGTTTGTACCACACTAGCCTCGCCATTGTTCCCGGTCCTTCCCAATGGGGAAGCCGAAGAGGCGTTCGCAAGTGAAGGCCTTCCTGAGAAAAAACCGAAGACCCAGACCTCGCACTTCTCATGTATAGGTCAACCCCTCTGCAAAATGGCCTATCACCAAGTGAACTACTGATTTTGACACGCCTACGCACGCAGTTTACCAGTTCTTCACCACTCTACAACCAAGAGTGCAACCTCAGGATCTTCAGTCTATGCGTCAGAAAGAAGCAGCTTACAGATCAAATCAACAGCGTACCTTCACCAGCGACACAAAACCAAAGAACTTCCCAGGTGCAACAAACCCGGTGACAATCGTATGGATCAGAGATCAAAAGC
The DNA here is from genome assembly GCA_023653785.1 of Ophioderma brevispina. Classification (NCBI taxonomy): domain Eukaryota; kingdom Metazoa; phylum Echinodermata; class Ophiuroidea; order Amphilepidida; family Ophiodermatidae; genus Ophioderma; species Ophioderma brevispina. The sequence continues at coordinate 9,476 of JAMKCH010061442.1, forward strand.
GCTACGGTCAGATAGTAAAGCGTACACCAGAACCTAGATCTTTACCATTGTAAAAACTTATCACGGTACAGTGCGTCGCAACAGAGCACATTGGTTTCCGTGGCAACACAACCACCACACCTATGCCCAGCTATTCAGCCATCAAGTGATGAACACAAGGCCGCCACCACCACTCACAACCGCCAATGGCTACAAACACGAATGCACACACCAAAGACCACAGCATTTCCACCCACCGGTTCAACCGCCTAACAGAACACACCAGCCAACCACCAGACCGTGTGTCCTACAAGAACAACACGCAGTGGTAGAGTTGTGTACCAAACCCCAAATACAGTGACTATTTGAAATAAACACCGTTTACATTATAGTTGGCTTAAAGGAAAGCCACTACAGAGTTTAATGTAATGCCATTTGTTTTAGTAAATAACATTTCTTAACACTGTTATTATTTAACACCATCCTAGGTATACCAACACATGCACAAATGTATTTACAACATTCTACTACAGATGTTGAGAATTGTGCCTGAAGATCAGCAGACCACAGATGTTGGAGCTTATTGTTAGTGTTCATATTTTATATGTAGATCTGTGATGGTACCACACAACACACAATGGACCAGAATAATGTCCATGTACCACACAGTGGGTTATAGGGTAGTCCACCCCTATACTCTAGATTAAAATTTAAAGTTTAAGAAGTTTTACTGTTAAAGAACTTTATTTGAAAGAGTTCAAAAGTTAATGACTTAAAAAAGGGGAAAAGAGAGATACAGGACTCTGAACTGATAAAATTGACACAAGACTCTTGTGAAGTAAAATAGTCAGCATTTAATCATTTCTGGACAGGACTTCAGATAACATTGGCAAGTGATTAAAAATGCATGCTTATTATACTTAAAGGGGAGGTGTAGTATTAGGCAATCACAGTAGGTCGTGATAGCGCCCCCATAGCACATTCGGGTCTCGGCTGAACGAGACTACGGTCCGCCATTACGTACTGAATAAACAAGTAACATGTGAATGATCGTGTGTCTCTTCTCGAATAATATAACTTCCATCCTCACTTTCACTTGAGTATTCAATCTTTGTCTGAAATATCTCGATCTTGCTGCCAGTGACGTAAATTTCTGTTTGACATTGGGGGGGGGGGGGGTTTGGTTTATGAAAATGAAACAGGGTTTGCTGAAAAGATCTATTACTAGCACATATGCGCGCTAAAAATTTTGCCATTTGGAAGCTAAAATCCTTACTGAAATGTAATTGTTGTAATTAGAACAAAATGCGCGAGGAGCGCGCGGGCACTTAACAATTTTAAACTATACGGTAAAATATTAGGTCATTTTTGGTCAAAAACGGATGAACAGGCATCAACATTGGGGGGATGATCATATTGACCACCCCCCTCGTCAAAATGTTGGGGGATCCCCCATCTCCCCGGGATTTACGCCTATGCTGCCTGTAGACATGGACAATGACCCTTCTGATCTTGTCTTTCTTGTTTCGTGTAGTGGGTAATTTATGATGTTGAAGATTGGTTCAATTCATGAACTAGCAGCTTTCAAATACTCCCTTGTTCTATAAGTTGTCCCCATTCGTATTCATGATATTCCTTGTTTTGAATTTCGTTTCTCCCCGTTGTCGCTCCATGGCTCTCATTTCTTTCTTTTCAAGTTCAGCACATATTCAATGATCTCTTACTATGTTTCATCAATTATGTTTTTTGACTAAATCTCTGTATGCTTTCAATGTCCTCTAAAGATGAAGTTTTCGCCAAACATCATCTTCAAATTGGCATGCAGATGGAAGTCGTCTGGCTTCCTTTTTGCCCTCTCTTCACCAGCAATATGTTAACAGCAGCCAAATGTATCAGTCTTTTAGGTCAGAAGTCTATGATTTAACATGTGTGTGTGTGTATTTTGGTTTTGCATTCTTTTCTTAGGAAGGATACAAATTTTACATGACCCCCCTACTCCATACAAAAAAATAACATAACCCCCCCCCTATTTGGCCAATAAAAATTTACATGACCCCCCTATATTTTTCCCAGCCCCCCCTCCCTTGTAATTAATGAGCGGTCCCTAATGTTAGTACTAACCGCGCCAATCATGACTATTAATCTGCCTTTGATGCAATAATATTTCTAATAAAATCATAATGTCATATAAAAATAATTTCCCAAGATGATACAAATAATCTGCCAAACAGGCATCACGGGTATGACATACAGCCATGATGTTATTAAAGCAGCGATTTGCTAATCAGGAACATAAAAAAAAATCATAAAATCCATGTATTGGTATTTTGATATTGACATAGATGATAACTAACGTAGGGCGTTGGTTTACAATCCGTGTGTTAAAAGCAAAACAGGACATTTGATCTGATGTTGGATTTTTTATGGTTTAAAAATTCCAAATTGAAATCAAAAGAGCCTCGCCAAGCAAATATCTCAGATTCTGAAGTGCGATATTGCGCACCATGACCTGTGCAGTTTGACCGCAAATACATTTATTGATCGTTGTTTGACTGTACCGGGGCGTATACCAACCTCAGCTTGTTTATTGCATATGTTGGTCTCCACACTGCAATCAATTTAACAAGAGTTCTATGACAAATTTCTCAAGATACATTATTAAAAAAAAATATTTGTGATTTTTCCCATGGGTGATATTAATTAAAATATCACACAACATTATTGATAAATTAAATTGTATTCTGTATCCATACTAAGTCTAAATAGGTACAATTTCTGCCTTTTGACTATATCACAAGTAGTTTTAAATAACAAGCAAATACTTTCAAATAAAAGTACCGATCATTTTTTATTTAAGCATTTTAGCTCACAGCAGTTAGATTTCCAGTACAGTAATATATCTTTTGAATATAAAGTGGACAGGTGAATTTTTTTGAGACACAAATTTCTCCAATTGCACTTGATCGGCTATAACCACCTACCGAGACAAACAAGCACGAAAGAAAACCGCAACCTTGTTTTGAACTTGCCTGACTATCGTTCGTAATTGTCCCCATAGGAATCCGTGCTTTAGTTTTCTGTCCGTTGCCCACAGAAAGTACTAAATATCATCTTATTACATAAAGACGGCGTATGCGGCTTATCATTTCAGGTGTGGTCTATACAGTGGGAAGCATTCCAAATCTGCAAAAAACCCGGGTTCGAAAAAAATGGGGGCGCTTCTTTCGAATCTCCATGTCTCTTTAAATTCCGCCCTCTAGGTTATAATATGACATTACATCATCATGCAATGTAATTGGCTAATGTGAACAAGCCTTCCCAAAGAAAATCCTATAAAAACGCAATGTCACTTCATGACTTGCGAATAGCGACTGCATGGTCTCTTTGTACGCGGTCCGGTAGTACATAATCCCTGTTTCTAAAATTGAAAAAAAGTTGGGCGTAAACTAAACCAGTGTTGGAAAATTTCTCAAGACTGGAATATACCGAAATGCCACTGTGGGAAAAATGGATGCTACCGTAGCGATTGCGTGTTCACTTTTCGGTATCTGCCGAGCACCGAAGTAAGCGACAAAAACGTTAAATTTGTTTCTCGCTGGGTTCTATAGTTCAGACCCAATTACGATGCATATTCAAAACAAAACATAGTAACGGCCCTCTGATGCAAAACCTCATAGAACCCCTTCATTATTCTCGGAGATATTTGGATTTATTTTCATTTACACACATTCTCTATGACGGACTGACGTTAGTCTCTCACGACGTATCTAGTTTAGTTAATATCTTTCGAAGTCTGTAACACAGACTACACCGTTGGAAATACTTCCCGTACCGCCGGTGTCTCTTTGGGGTCGGCTTGAATATAATCACATTACTGATTGCGCATATCCTCATTTGTCGCCCGGTAGTTTGAAACGCCGGTCCTCTAAAAGGACATGCCTCGCCGTATAAGAAAAGAAGGTCCCCTCTATAGTTTGAAAGTTCGCGCATTATAAGCGACATGCTCAGATTTACCTTTTGCTAATTAGTTCATTCCAACTTATTAATTATAAATTAGTGTGAATTAAAACAATAACACATTAAAAGCACCACGGCCATAATACGAGAAAGCTCTATTATTAACACAATACTGAATAAATGAATGAGCGGGATATGTCCTTGAATACTGTTAAAAAAGTAGTATTAGCATCATGTTTAGTTGCGGCGTCCTATCTACCCTATACCCCTATTCGACTGATTGGCACCATACTACACTATATTTTATTGTTGTGCATTGGTTAAAATGTCATTATTAAAGGTGCTTGTCCGATCGCCTTTGTGTACACCCCACTCCGATGTATTCGGAAGAAGTAATCGATTTTGATATCAGATGAAAGGTTGTATTTTCTCATTGTCGTCCTGAATTTCAGCTTCCAAATCCATTTCGTTCCCAAGATACCGACAAAAAAACTGCGTTTAATGGTTCCAGCACTAGTACACAGTGTTGAAAATGCATTATTGGTTTCGACTATCAAATCCGCAAGTCTTTTTCCATGATATTGGTGGTAAGTGTATGCCGGTGCCAGGCATCTCAGATTTGAGTTAAGAAAACAATACACAAAAATCGAACCAGCACCTTTACGTCAGTCAAACAACGTGGTTCAAGCTTCAGTAGGTGTTTATTCCTGTTACGACATTTCGTGGCCGCCAAGGTCAAAATGCTCTTTAAACAAACCAATGACTCGTGTGCACAAATGACAGGCTGAAGTTTTATTATTCTTAAGGAGAATGCACGAGAAATGTTGATTCGTGCTTCCGAATTCCCCCGAGCGAAGCGATGGGATTTGGATAGCACGAAATCCTAACTCTGAGTGCGTTCTCCGACTTAAACCATTCGTACATACTGATCGATTAGTCAATACGTAAAATCAAACGAGCATTAAACCATGGTTAAACGAGTTGCCGTACACACACCATCTGTGATTGTATAACGGTCGAGTCGGGATACATACGACTTTTCAATACGAATTCTGACACACCTGTTCTTTTGTTATACCTGTAGATGCGTACATACACGTGTTCAGTTGTAGGTATTAGTACAGCGAATCAGCAACAACCGTTGAAATCGTCCATTGCTGTATGGATCGTATTGTTTTTGCAGCTGCAATAAAATACATTGTCGTGATCGCGTTTGCCCTCCAACACATAAATGGATTCCGATAAATAAATTATTTATCACCCAAGGAAAATTATGCTTGATTCTGACACAATTGATGTCCACATCCACTTGCCTTGCTAACGAGAAGCGATTGAATTGACTTAAACCATTGCTCAAATGTAGAATCAATGTCGCATTTAACCTTTGAATAAGTGGGGTTCGTACCATCCATTGAGAGTCTGAAAGCCGTCAATTGTCGAGTCCACGCATCAGTGCAGTGTAGGAATGTCAGCATTCATACTGCAGTGCCGTTGCATAGCTATGTACTAACATGTGCGTGTCTTGTTGTCCGAGCTTGTCTAAAATTTACTACCCAATGGATATATGATGGATATACGTTAACTTGGAATTACAAATTAAACCATATCTTCGAAGCACTTGGCGGGGATCCCACGCACTGCAGATCATATACTTTTTGGATATATTTACCAAGCGATACGGGACAAGTTTTATTGGAATTTCACTATTCCTTCGGAAAAGGCCCAGGATTACGACATGTCAAATGGCAGTCCTAAGGGCGTGATCTTCTTATTTTGGCAAAGCGGGCACAAAGGTTTTAAATCGCGTTTCATTATAGTGCTATTTTGAGATGTTTTCGAGTGTTTTATCGACAAATTAAAATAATGGCCGATAAAATGAGCTAAAAATGTAAGAAACAAAATTCCGGTTACACAGAAGCCCTTTTTAACTTCAACACAGGTATTAGCAAAAGAAGCTGAGATAAACCTTTTTGCCATTATTATTAAAAGATAAGTGCAAGTATAATGTATTATTATGTTGCGCGCAGTTTAATTCGCTCAAAATATTTAATGTGGCAATGTTTTCTTGAAGTCCCCCTACATTTGTGACCTCCTTTGTGTCCTAAGATCTTGTGAAGCGGCCCTATACATATTGACCTCCATGTAAAATTAAATTAGTCAACTTTCATACATTTGAGTCCTATAAATCTATAACTAAGACATCCTTTTGACTAATGTTCAAAACGATTTTTATACGACTAATTTGTAGAAGACTGAGTAGTTTATATTTAACAGTGCAATTTGCGTTTCCGTTAGAGATGAATCATATACCTAGCCTAATCATTATCCATTGGATAAACGTAACAGATGAGTGACATAAATGGATCAATATAACCATTATCCCGTATTTTGCAACATTAAGGGGCAATGTAAAACCCGCATGACAAGTTAACTCTTAACTATACAACACCTAAACAATGACCTGACTTTCATGGATGGTTTAAAGGTGGAAAAATCTTTACATGAAATCTTGAGGCTTAAATTGTTAACTCATTACACAGAAGAAAATTACATTGAAATAAATTAAATATAAAGCAACACACAAACAACAAACACAAAACAAAACAAATTAAAATATTAATAGTAACTTGTATAGACCTATTATGAGCCATTTCCATTGCTCGGATGTAACGGTACTGGACAAATAAGAAAAAAAAACACCTACTGAAGTACAGGTACGATTTAGACAAATGACAGTGTAAAATGAATTGCACTTGAAACAAAATTATAAACCTACACGTGTACAAATTGTGTTAATACGTCCATTTCTTAAACGTGGCAACAAATTACGGGCCGAAATGATTTTCCCCTTAAAAAGATGAAGACAACATAATTTTCTCAAAATTAACATGGAATACTAGAACAATGGTTACTCTCAAAAAAGGGAGAAAGGTTCTAACGTTATTGTTTGAATGAATGCTTATTATAATTTTCTTGTGTTTGTTTTTCTACCATTTAACACACATCTGTGACGTCACCCTATTGTTTTTTTCGCTCCATTATTTTGTCACGAATGGAGCGAAGTAACAATAACACGCCATTCCGAACTCAGAAAAGCGACTGCGTGTCGCCGAGTTTTACGAATGGCGTTTTATTGGATCATCGCTCCATTCGCGCACACATGCCGGAAAACAATACAAAGCATATTACAATTGGGCACAATTTAGAAATATATTTCCGTTTGATAAAATAATGAAATACGATATCCTACCATACCGAGTTAATTTTGGTTCGTTCCTTTTAGTTTGTGTGTTGTTTATTTTTTCTAGTTTAAGTTATGAATCGCACAAGAATGCGTACTTTTTATATTTTGTAAGACTTGGAGTATTTCAATACTTTTTCAACTATATAATTTCTTTGTGTTGAAGTAATTTTTTAATTTTGACTTATTTGATCTTATTTTCATGCATGTTGATCTACTGTTTATTTTTCAGTTAGTCCTTCAACTTTTGTTTATTGTGTACTTAGGCCTAGAATATTTTTGTTCAGTATTGTTTTTTCAATTTGTCCACATCTAACCGAAACTTGCTGGCCTCTTTGTATCCTTTTGTGGTTTTCTTTATATTATAATTTGTGTTTCCCTTGTTTATTGATTTAAGCCTTCATCATATCATAGTATGTTTTCTACTTTACCACTTGTGTACGTATCTGCAATGAATGCATTTTCTTTCATATGACATTATGCGACGTAAAATTTCATTTTTTATTTTAAAACACAAGAGGACTTTCTCGAAGCACGCCCCATTTTTTTCGAGCCGAGTTTTGGCATTATTTGAAATTTCATATCACCATAATTCGATCACACTGAAGTGAACACCGTCTTTATGTAATAGATTGATAATTTAGTATGCTTTTGATTTTTCTGACGTGCACGACAGAAAAAATCCAAGCATCTTTTCTATAGATCCAATTCACAGGTGCAACGAGAGATTTCACATAGATGTTCCTTAAAAAAATCGACAGTACTGAATTTTTGCCCTGATATAAGGCTTTCGCATGAAAATATCCCATATAAAATAATTAAGCTGAGAAATTTTCCTTTTGGTACAAAATTGTGAAATTTCTAATTTGTTTATTTTTTTTATTTTTTGCGTTTTTTTTTACATTTAAATATAAGCAAATCAAATCCCTCTTTTTTTCTCTTTTAAGGCTTTCCTGTATCGAAATACAAGGCAATATCTAATCTATAGGAAATTACTATTATGACACAATATTTGGGTGCCTCACCATCTCTCGTTGCACCTTTAAGTCAATATGCTATACGCTACACATGTTTTTCATGTTGTACATGTAACATTTTTTTTTTAAATTTGTGTTTAGGGTTAGAGTGTTCGTGAGTGTATTTCATAAATAAAAAAATTGTCTCCTGTAAAATTTGAAAGGGGGTACGTATGAAAACTCTTTCCCGCGACATTTTAGTCGGCCACGATTAAATAAATTGAAAAAACTTTCCCTTTTAAAAAAACGAATGCGGTAAAATGCGATTTGAAACCTTAGTCGATCGTTCAGCGACCTATTTTTTGGCCTAAAAAAAAACGAGACCACGCCCCGTCACACTAGACCATTTCCTATTAATCCTTGGCATAGTCATGAGAAAAATACAATACCGATGAAATCTTGTCCCCAATCGATCCATTGTCGATCATATATTCCCAAATTATGATTCTGCCATCGGCATGTACTGGATAATCTGTGGTTGGATACAGCTATTTACAGATCCTCATCCTTCGGTATATCCATAACTCCCTCAGATTCGGATTTGGATGCATATCCACACATTCCTGTTTATTTCATTTAAAACGAAATCATGATCATACTACATAAAAATATTTCCATGGCATCCTCAGTTGCAAGTGCATTTCAGCCGTGTAATCCAAGAAACGGTGTCATATCCACTCTGTATAGCAATTCACTACATACACACACTTTTTCTGCTTGACCATATACGTGTAAATAGTTGAGTACACATCTTGATCTCATTTACACCATTTGCTGGTCATTTCCATCATAGCAATATCTACTCTATATTATCAACAGGGTACTGAAGTCAATGAAAAAAAACGAAGTAATTCAAATATAAAGGTACATATATATCCACTCGTAGCAAACGTGCCAGCAACATCAAACACACCTATACCATTAAACTGCAGTACGAATGCTGATTCGGGGACTTGAAAATGGCGATCAATATTGAACCTAATCTCATCTTTGACAAATCAACGAATGTTTTGCCAGTATTGCGTTAGAGACTCTTAATTCACACCATGCTACAAACCTTTGAATACCTTATCCGGCTTCAACGGTAATTGATTATCTTGTGATGAGCAACTTAATTTCAAAAACACTCCATGCGTGCAAAATAATGGAGCGAAAAAGCATAGGTGACGGTCCCATATTGTGTGTTAAGAGTCGGATATTTACAACTCGTAACTCTCCATTGCGTGCTGAGAATGGCTTCGGGCTACGCCCTCAGCCTTTCTCAGCCACCAACGGAGAGTAACTCGTGTAATACCTTTTACGTAATGCACTTTTCATTGTATAGTTGTAGTTACTTGTTACGATCCACATTTTTTTTTGCAGCGAATCTATAGTGTACTGTAGATTCGTGCATAAAGTGTGGATTCGTATAAATATATCAACAGGACAAACAAGAAATGACGTCATAGCATGGTTTAAAGCACATAATTACATCTTTCATGATCGTTTCAGAATTTGAAAGTCCTAAAACAAATTACAATGTTAATCAACAATCAAATACCTGTATCCAGTAATGTTCTAAGTATACGTAGATCCACTTTCCATTGAAGTGATTAAAAGTTCCAGTGCAAGTAGCGTTGCAGATCAACATTGATATGTCCTCACAGCGAAGACTCCAATGACGCGCGCATATATATTCCAACTATACGCCATTAGAATCTTCTTTAGAAAATATAAGTTCCTTTTTCGAAGCAATCCTCAAGATAACTTTGTCCAGCAGTTCAAGACACGGGGTTTTCCCTCGACGAACCTAATTTCTGCAGTTCAATAATCCAAGATTTACCACCCCTAAAAAGGTCCGTCTGTCGCTAATGTCCCACCTTTTAGGACCACAATATGGAACCCTTTTTTATTCCCAAAACATAAGCTCTTTTGGCTTGGTGAAGATACAGTGGAAATAGCTTGCACATGCCGCTCCTGTGGGTTCCTACCGGGTTCCAAAAAGAATAAATCCTGAATGTTTAATTTGACGTAACTCTGTGCTGTATGACTATAATAGATTATTTTACTTATCTGTCCAAACACAATGGTTTTCAAATATGATCCCGCCAGAGATGGCTGCTTCACTGAATCCGCAAGGTCCTGTTTTGTGCATTGTGCTCCAACATTGGGCATACCAAGAGATGTGCCATTGTCTATGATGCTGTTCCAAAACCACAGGTGTGTCCCCTGATCTGCTTCCAGGTATCCCCACTTCTTTCAAGGAAACCTTAGATAGACCAATTCTGGTTCTCAATCTGTTTTAGGCATCGCCATTCATTCCAAATGAGGATCAGCTCTAGGTTGAGATGTCCACCAGGTTCAATACCTATAGATGTTACGTATTTGATAGCAAAAGTCTTTCCTTTCGAAAAGCACAATGCGAAACTCCCTTATACTCCTTAGAAGACTGATTCCAGAGGTTGGCTTCGCTTAAGAAACTGCGGTTTGCAGCAGGTCTCTGTCCAGACATTGGGTACTTCAAATCAGATCTTGGGCAGCTCGCTCTTGCATGCTCGCTCAACTACGACGGATGTCTGTGGAGCAATTCCTTCTAGGATGCATAAGTTCTCGTTGGTGTTGGACGAAGGCAACCTGTGATAAGCCGGCGGTAGGCATTTAATGCTGAATCAAGCTTTCTTGCATGGGTTGATCTTTCCCATACAAAGCAGGCATACTCGAGTAGCACAGGGCATTTGCCGTCGATCTTAGGGTATGTGTGCGAGCCTCCATCTGTGCCATTTTGTTTGTTCAATATGTTATTGCGTGAACAGACTTTACTCTTCGTCTTCTTGATGTGGGTCTTATAAGACCTTGCGGTCCAAGGTAACTCCCTAGGGAGACAGGGTTATCACAGTGCTCTATTGGTGTTCCCGATTGACGTTTGGCTTCACGGTTGCGATAGATGGAAAGCACTACATGTGTCTTGGAGGATTTGCACGTAGGTGGTTTTCCGTGTAGTAAGGAGTCAGTTCATCCAAAGTTTGGAGAGTCTCTTCAACAACTGTGAAGTCTGCATCTTGTGTGCTAATTCTCAAGATCGTCTGCATAGATAAAACGACATATTCCTGCACTCCTAGGTTGTCCGTTGATATAGGAACAGGAGAAGTGCAAGCACGCTCCCTTGTGGTAGTCCATTCTTGAGCTTACGCCATCGGCTCTTCTTCGCTCCTAGATGAACAAAGAACATCCTGTTTGAAAGAAATCCTTTGATTAGCTCCGTCAAGCGGATATCCTTGGGAGTTACAGAATCTTAGGGAGAAGGCACTGTGATTAAAAGTGTCGTAAGCTGCTGAATGCTGATAGATCAACGACACAAAACTCCGATTACCAAACCCTTCTCGAAACCATCCTCGATTGTTGAGTTAGGTTGAGTACTCCATCTGAGTTTCTACCAGTGCTTTCAGTCATTTGCATCTGCAATACTCCGAGAGAACAACCACACGCACAAACTCGTGAATAAGGCCCTGCTGAACAACAAAGCAAACAACCTCGCATAACACTGTCAAAGAATCACACAGCTCGGACAGACAGAGAACTGTCTCTCCGAGTCGACCTTTCTCTGTCGACACCTGCTAAACTCTCCAGCCTCCCATTCAACATCTTACAGACATGGAAATACTGACTGCCTGGATAGATACCCCAAGACCAGACGAACTCACTATTACTCTATGACAGAACTCCACCTGGTAGCAATCTTAAACGAGAGGAATGGGTCACCTTAAACCGGAATTCGCCAGGAGTCCGGTCGCTTCAACAAGACAATTGACAGATGGGGCTGCGGCATCTCAGCCTGCCCAAGGTGTTCTCCATCACATTCTCAATTCGTCCACAGGTGGACACAGACTTCTCAAACCCCAACCAATCAAACAGTGGGAGCTGGCTCCACCGTCTACAACATATTGATCTGCTGTCCTCATACGCCAGAAGAAAGTTGAGTACTTGGCTAGTTGGAGATTTGCCTGGCCGGAAACCTGCTTGTTCTGGTATGAGCTGTTCGTCTATCACAGGTGCAGATAACGGTTTGAGCAGGAGGACGATTCAGATCTGGTAGGTATGGCTGAGGAAGTGATATTGGTCTATAGCTTCCGGGATTAGATGGATTTTTTCCCAGGCTTAGGAGTGCCATAACATGTGCTTTCCTCCAGATCTCTGGGAACCTGTGGGAAATAAGGCAGCATTTGTAGAGCTTCCAAAGCCCTTCCTTTGCTACTGGGCGAAGTTTTTCAGCTTCTCCATTAGATATTGTCAGACCTACTCTACTGCTTTTCCTGGTTGGAGTTTTATCAATACCGGATTCTAATTCCCCCATGTTGAAAGGGCGAGTGAAACCAGGGTCACCACTAAACCTCTAGTTTTATTTTTTTCGGGCTTCTTGCTGCCTTGTGCATTTAAAAGGAGTGGTGGCAACTTGGTGTGTGTAGTTGTCACATTTGGGCTGTTTGGAGGTTCTGTTGGATCCCCTCGAAGCTTTCCGGATGTAGAAAAGACCATGCTTCTTGCTGTTATATGATGGGTCATATCGGTGGAGTCAATTAAAGTATGCCAGGTTTTCATCTTTCTGAGAGATCCTCTCCGAAACTTCCTCACCTTTAGCAAATGTTTCAGCCGAAAAAGGAATCAGCTTCAAACATGCTAGTATACTTTAGGTATGAATTTCCGGGCAGTCTTGTTCACTTGGTGGGCAAATTTGTCATAGTTAATGGGTTTTCGACGTTCGGTCATGGGCTCAATGAACCCTTTCCAGTCTGCTTAGATACCGATTGGTCGATATTGAGTTAGTGGAACAGTATCCAGAACAATCTTGCCACACATAGCCCCGGAGCTAGCAGACATTTGTAACACATCTCAAGTACAAAAGGTTTGAGTGATTAAATATGTGACTGACTGACAAGGACCCCTGAAACATAATTCTTAAGTGTTCACAAAATGTGCCTTAAGGAGAGGGGGCCAAGACAAAGTTTGTACAGGGGTCAAATATTTAAATGCGTGCTGAAAAGTATACGCATGTTATTTGTCTAACCCAAGATTTCAGGAAAGGTATAGTTTATACTATCTCACAACATTAGTTTAAGACTCTAGTGCTAAAAACAGCAAAAATCATAAAAAGGGTCAATTTCAATTGTACAGGGGTCAAATTTTTAAGCTGCTCCGATTTGGATAAAAAATGGGACAAACCTTTCACCATCCCCTCCTATTCTCGCCTTTCGCCGTCCCCGTAACTTACGGACTCACAGTCAATGATGTCAACACCTTCAGACAGACCCTTTAAGATAAAGCACTATCCTGGCTGCTTTAAATGTAGGTCTAAAAGTGCTCAGTATGCCCCTTCATTAATGAGTCTCACAAACCTAGTTCGCTTATATATACAGGGGAATCATTTCCTATCACTCACAATATCCAATGCAAAATACAGTGGGTCGTCTATGTCATCACCTGCAATAAATGCAATCTCCAGTATGTCGGAAAAACTACTAAGCTATATACCCGCTTTACTAACACGAAATTAGATATCAAAAACAACAAAAAGAAAACTCCCTATCGTTGAACATTTTAATGCCCCTGATAACTCAATCAACAACATCTCTCTAATGGGCATTGAAAAAATTATCACTCAACGAGAAAACATCATCCATCGTCGTGAGTCATATTGGATTGCTAAGGCTTCACACATTAAAACCCCATGGTATCAATGCCGACCCCTAGCCACACACCTCTGCTGGCTTAGCGTTTGTCCTGCCCCCTCTGTTTTTTTGGGGGGAGGGGGGTTCGTTTTCGTCCTTTGGCAGAACGCTCTCTCCGTCTTTCTTTGTCACTACTCTCCAATTCATTGTCTCATCCCGATCATGTCTACCTAACACTCACATACATGCACTTTTGTCCAGCTACTCTCTTTCTGGTGAGTTTTTACGCTTTTCATCATAATTATTATTTGTTCACATAATTCAATTTAGTTCCAACTACAATATATTCCATGGTATATACATGTATGTATTATATTGTCTTATAAAAAGACCCAAAAAAGTAACGCAGCATGTCTAAATACCCCCATAAGTTACAAACCATTGGTCTATGCACGAAAACATACAATGATATAAATAGTCTGTTTTTTCTGCAATTTTGACACCTTTCTTGCTCCATTGTGATCAATATAACCAACACAATGCCCATTTTACGAAAATGTGTCACATTTTCAAAGTTGCACCTGAAGACATTATAACAAGGTTACAAATACACAACCATGCATTAAGTGACACACACTTCACGGGTATGGCAAGCCATAAAGGCCATAACGTATTGCCACAACGCGTTGCGAGAAAGTAGCAACGCGTTGCGACATTTCGGCAACGCGTTGCGACATTTCAGCAACGCGTTGCGGTGTCGGCCAATCAAAATCATGAATTTCTGTGACGTATTTCAAAAAATAGACCCACAACGCGTTGCAAAGTATCTAGCAACGCGTTGTGGAAACTCACAACGCGTTGCAAGCCTTCACAACGCGTTGCGAGATTCACAACGCGTTGTGAGCTTTACAACGCGTTGCGAAGGTCCACAAGCCATAAGGGTCATAACGTATTGCCGCAACGCGTTGTGAGAAAGTAGCAACGCGTTGCGACATTTCGGCAACGCGTTGCGGCGTCGGCCAATCAAAATCATGAATTTCTGTGACATATTTCAAAAAATAGATCCACAACGCGTTGCGGCAATACGTTATGACCCTTATGGCTTTCACAACGCGTTGCAAGCCATCACAACACGTTGTGAGCTTCACAACGCGATGCAAACTTGACAACGCGTTGTGAAGGCAAAAAGGGTCATAACGTATTGCCGCAACGCGTTGTGAAGGTTTGCAACGCGTTGTGAAGGTCGCAACGCGTTGTGAGATTGTATTTTTGAAATACGTCACAGAAATTCATGATTTGATTGGCCGACACCGCAACGCGTTGCTAAATGTCGCAACGCGTTGCTGAAATGGCGCAACGCGTTGCCGAAATGTCGCAACGCGTTGTGACTTTCTCACAACACGTTGCGGCAATACGTTATGTCCCTTATGGCTTGTTAACCTTAGCAACGCGTTGCGAAGCTTGCAACGCGTTGTGAAGCTCGCAACGCGTTGTGAAGGTTTGCAACGCGTTGCAAAGTATCTAGCAACGCGTTGTGGGTCTATTTTTTGAAATACGTCACAGAAATTCATGATTTGATTGGCCGACACCGCAACGCGTTGCTGAAATGTCGCAACGCGTTGCCGAAATGTCGCAACGCGTTGCTACAATGTCGCAACGCGTTGCCGAAATGTCGCAACGCGTTGCCGAAATGTCGCAACGCGTTGTGACTTTCTCACAACACGTTGCGGCAATACGTTATGTCCCTTATGGCTTGTTACCTTAGCAACGCGTTGCGAAGCTTGCAACGCGTTTGTGAAGCTCGCAACGCGTTGTGAAGGTTTGCAACGCGTTGCAAAGTATCTAGCAACGCGTTGTGGACGTCTATTTTTTGAAATACGTCACAGAAATTCATGATTTGATTGGCCGACACCGCAACGCGTTGCTGAAATGTCGCAACGTTTTGCCGAAATGTCGCAACGCGTTGCTGAAATGTCGCAACGCGTTGCAGTCAATACGTTATGGCCTTTATGGCTTGCCATACACGGGAAGAATGCGATCTTTCACTGTATGGCAATCAATATGGCTATACCTTTTTAATGCAACTTTTAAAAGGGAGAGATTTTCTTATAATGGGTATTTAGCACAGTGTTGAGCTCAAACAATCGTGCACTTTGTGGTAAAAGTATGAAACTTTCCACATTGTTAATACAATGTATGTAAAACATTTTAAAGATATGGTACACATTGTACCTATTCAAATATGGCCGAAAAAGTCAAAGCACTTTCTACATGGGTCAAATTTTCAAATAAGTCATTTTCAAAGCAAAATGGTCTCAAATTGCTCATAGTGACTTCAAGATTACAAACAAGTACATTTGCCACATCTAGTGCATAGCATTTTAGTTGGATTATGGTCAAAGGTCAACAAAGTCAATATTGTATTTAGGTATACATTACAATATATTGAAACACTATACTCGATGTTAGTAAACTACAATAATAATACTGGTTAAATCTGCTATTAAATCTTCAACAATGTTAGTACAATATATGTGAAACATCAAATACAGCAAATATTGTACCTTTTCTAACATGGCCACCAAAGGTCAACAAACTTTTGAACATTTGGTATATTTTAATAAATCATATACATAAGCAAAAATGGTATATCAAATTGCTCAAAGTGACTTCAGGATTTTAGACAATAGTTTACCATACCTAGTACATACAACGTTTAGGTGGTACTGTGGGTCAAAGGTCAACCACATCAAGATATATCTCTATTAGATGGAAATACTATACCTGAAATTAGTGAATGGCAATAATAAGGGTATGTTTTCAAGCATCAACAGTAGCTCACTTAGCAGTAGGTTAGTTTTCACAGAGGCTGATACACATCTCAGTGCAAGTGAAGGCAGCTTCGCTTTGTAGTATTTACAGCTTCCGATGTATTGGTCAGCACGGCCAATAAGTTCATGGCAAAGCCAAAACTAGGCAGATTGACAAGTTTAACAGACTTGTTGAGAGAATCGATCCTTCAATGTGTAACGCTAGACTTTACCTCCCTACTGATGAACGATCTATCTAACAGAAACATGTCTGAGGCAGAAACGCAGACGTGATTTATCTGTTCCTTAGAAGGAAGTGCCAAAACATCAGATTGTGGCTGCTTTCGAATCGTGACTGAAGTATCTGGGCAAAAACGACCGTAAAGAAAGTTTTAAAATGATCGTGGCCATCTATTTTGAAGAACTCTAAGGACCCTCGGTCTAAAATTTCGTTTGATCTGCAAAGGGCTCTAAAGGACCTAAAAGGGACGACTCTAATCAGTTCCTCTCTTCAGACAAAGGACGTGCTGCTGGTTATACTATTAGCAAGGGTGCATACTCTGATAAACGAAAGCAGCTCCTCAGATGTACGAGTTACACGGCATGAAACGCCATCTGACCATTAACTCAACGCTGGATTGGGCTCTTTTAGGCGACAATGACAATACCTATCGATAGTCAAGACTGTGGAGGGTGGTGCACTCTAATAATCAAGCTCATAAGTTCTATGGACAGAAGTGAGGGTACCCTAGGAGCTTTGGAATTTTGTTGACCAACAAGCTTCAGGTTTTAAGGTGACCTACACTCCCAAAGTGGATGGGCTAACAATAGGTTATCACACCAGTGACAAACCTGTAAATAGAGTCCTGTCAATGTGAAGAGGAAAGCCTTCTGACTGGCAGCACATAATCCACCACGCATATGGAAACATGTGGACGTCGTGACCTTCCGTGTTACAAATTGGGACCATTAACCTCTTTCATTAACTACCGTCTTCGCATTGATGTCATGACATTACCGTGAGAGGAGGATACCAACAGACATATCGCATTCATTGATGTTTTGGATAAGAGAAAGCCTGACCTTACACTTGACACCACTATCTATCGCAATTAAGACCCACTCTGACAAATAGCTCAATTTTGACTCTCATCATCCAGTGTCAGCTAAATGTTCCAAGCGTCGATCAATGTTTCAACTGAAATGACTTTATGGTATATTCATAACAGGTTTCAAAGAGCTGAAAATGTTCCGTCGAACATAGTGGATAGAGAATGTGAAGAGGCTCATGTCCAACAAGCTTTGAAGCTGAACAATTACCTTTCACAGTTGTCCATTGCTTTACCTCACGAAGCACCAATGATCAAACTCCCAACGCTGTATTTATTCTACACACCCGTTGCCTTTATAGCATTAATTATAGGGCCTTCTATGTTCGCTTACTCTATTACACCAATTGATGAATTATTTAATACCAACCACGCTTAGATTTGTTTGGCTGTGACCCGTCCCTACGATAATAATTCAGTTTCCTTGGTGATTTTTTTGTCCATTTTGCTCATCGCAAAATCATCTAGGATAGCTTCCAAACATCGTCATAATAGAGGTGAGGCAAAAGCTAGTCAAAAACCGAGGGTGCTACATAAATGCTCATTTCCTGTGGTGTGAAACAAGCGTGTCTACTGTATATCTGGTACAGCTGAGGCTATACACAGAGTTCTTCAGAAGAACAATATATGTGTGTATTTCAAGACTACTAATACCAGGCCCGTAGCCAGGATTTTTCTTGGGTTGCGGATTTTTCCAAAGTGGACTTTTTTTTCCAAATGTGACCTTTTCCACAATAGAGGGGGTTTTGTAAATTTGACCACCGTGTGCTATCATGGTGGCTTCAAATCCATGCCCATCTATTCTAGACAGCGATTTTCAGGTATATGACATTGATATCCATAAATTGGTTAGAGTACCTGCATATACTTTCAGCTGAATCCCTCTTGGACTTGACAAGGCGTCGCAATGGCTGGCCTTTGTCCTCTTGGCAAATCAGCACTTCTCCCATTCAGTTTTGATTGTTTAGAGGTGTTGAGATCATTATTATCTACCACCATAAATCAATAGCCATGTTAGTAAAAAGAAGTGAGTAATAGTTTACGCTAGATATTCGCATTTACTTGTAAATATCTAGCTATACTTCTTGGCATGGGTGAAATGCAATGGATGATTCGACATTTATGACTCCACACCAATGGATCACGAATGTTAATATTTCTAATGACAAACTACTAGGGAATCCGATCTCTAGGCTATCTCTGTTGTCCATGCCAAGGTTTACAACAAAATGATTTTGAACCATGTCGGCCACATTTTAACCCCTTGCTATGTAACAACCAGGCAGGTTTTCGGCTAGACCTGAGCTGCACGCAGCACATCCACATCGTGAGGAGAATCATGAAAGGTTTTAAGTATACAACATCCTTAATGTTCACTTGTTCACTTTAATAAGGTCTTCCACTCATCAATGGTCTGTTTTGGTTCGAAATTTTGCATCATTATGGCATTTCAGAGAACATGGTCACGCTATGCAAGTGTTGTATACCAACTCTAGCAGTTAGCCAGTTCAATTAGTATATAGTTGATGGTATAACATTTCTAATTCATTCGATACAACAACAGGAGTTCTACACGGTGTTTTTGGATCCATTTTCATCATCTTAGTGGACTATCTTCTGGGAAAGGCATCTTTTATCACAATTATCACAACACTTGCAAATCAAGATGATACCATGCCAAAATATAAACGATCTAGACTATGCTGATGATATTGCCTTGCTTGGGTCTTCTATGCTGATGCTGCAGACCTTGGACTAATTGGCAGTGCACCAAAATCGGTGCACACTGCCATGCCATCAAATTTCTCTCTCTTTCCCATCTCATCTCTCTATCCCCCTCTCTCTCCCTCTCCTCTATTTCTTTGCTCTCTCTCTCTCTCTCTGTAATAATAATTAAGTAACTAGAGGTTTCACGACTTTAGGTCACCTTATTAAAAATATGTTTCTTGATTGCTGATTTGATTTCAATTGAAATTGTAAATTTGGCCGCCATTTTTTTTAATTTTTTAGGTTTTTTCTTTTTTTAACCATTTTGCAATGCTGTAAACCTTGAAGTGTTCATAAAATATCATCTAATGAGAAATTACAAGCCCTTTCTTGATCACCGATCAAAATAATGTAGTTAATACATCATGATTCTTGTCAAAAGTGAGTGAAAATGGTGTAAAAGTTCCGTTGACCTCTGTCGGCCATATTGAAGGAGGTACAATATGTACCATATCTTAAAATTGTTGTAAATACTTCACATTTATATCTTTAAAATTTTCATGCGTAATTACCACAAAGTGCACAATTCTTATCATATATAGACCTTAACAGCTGTACTAATTGTGTTGGCAATATTGATCGCAATGGGGCAAGAAAGTTAATCAACATTAGGGAAGAAAACAACTATTGAAATATCATTTTTGTTTTCCGGTGGCAAAGACCAATTGTTTTGTAACCTACATGGGGGGGGGTCTTTATTATTCCTCATAATGTATCACGCAGTTTGTAAATTAACATTTTGGGTGTCATGCTTATCTTTTTATTTATGTAGTTGCTTTGATGAAGCCCTGTGGGCGAAAAGCTTCGGCAAATTAAAATCGTGATACATTACTGCAAACGTTTTGTTTCTGTTCCAATTTCTCCAAATTATACAAATAAACGCAGGTTATTTTTCTCGTGTGAGGGATATTTTGCGTCGAGAGTGGTATTTTGATTTTGATTTGATTAAATTCGGATTCCACAACATCAATACATAATCATATAAAAGAGATAGAACATATAATTATAAAGGCGTTGACAGTGTTAACAGAGAGACGTAATGCTGCATAATCTCGCCAACTACGGTGTCCCAGAGTAGACTGTCAGCAATTTCCATCATGTATGATAACCCATATCGCTTTGTGCAGACCATGGAAGGGCCCAAAGGAGTCCTAACAACTACTGGACTCCTCCAAGGAGATACTCTGCTCCCTATCTCTTTGTATCGTGTTGATTACAATCCTCAGACAGAGTCTTGACGTCATGAACTACAAGGGACTCACCATCAGACCCAAGCGTTCAAGACGTCACATGGGTCAGTCCACCTCTCACAGACCTTGACTACGCAATGATCTAGCTCGAACAGCTGATCAGATATTGTGCACAGTCTACACATCACTTTAGAATGCTGCAGACCAAGTCGGCCTACATCTAAATGCCAAGAAGACTGAATATAGAACTGTCATGAGGAAGACGATCGCACCCTATCTGCACAGCAGATGGTAGCCACTCAACGAGGTCAAGGACTTCAAGAATCTAGGGTCCTATGTTGCCGACGCAAGAAATACTCCTGTCAACCAAAGGACAACTTGGAATGCCTGCAATAAACACACCCTTATGGCAATCTGGTAACTCCAATTCAACCAAGCTGAAATTCTTTAGAGCCTGTGTAAGATTATCCGGTTATATTGATCTGAGACCTGGACCATGAGAAAGAGCTATCAGGATGACTGGGATGGCACCTACACCAAGCTCTTATGCGAGTACAAAAACATATCCTTGCGCGAGCGACAGACCAAAGCACAGAATTTGGAGTATCCCTCCAATTCACTCTGTTGCCCAAACGCCGTGCACGATTTTGGCCGGCACTGGTCCCATCGGGCGATTGACCAAGTAGTCTTCAGACTGTCATATGTTGTAATTTTCCCATGGCCACAACAGGGGGTCGTGTCGCCCCTTTAACTACATGATGTGATGCTCGAGACTCCAGCAGGGATTCCATCTGACATCGCCACCAATTACAAACAGGGACATTTGGCGCTACATGGTGAACATCATCTCGGCTGCGCCGTTAGATAGATAATTATATTAATATTAAATAAGATTATAAACATTGTATATATCACACATTGAAAAATGAATAAATAAATACACCTAAGGATAATTTAAAATAGACATATTTAAAACATATAAAACCAGCACACAAGAGTATAAAGTGGACTACCATATGGCCCTTAGCCGCAATAAGCAGGCTTATTCCCAATGGAGGGGGTAAGACCGAACATCACTAAAGAAAAACATTTGATGATCAGGAAAACAGTGAACAGTGGCGAACCAAAAAAACCCAGTTTGAAAAATATTGCAAGACCAAAAGGTATGGGGAAAAAAACAATTATTATTTTAATAATAAATAAACTGTACTGGCTTCCCCCTCTCTGGCCCCATTAAAATTTTCCTTCTTTATGCATACTTTTTGAATGAGTTTTTTGATTCAATTGATTTTTAATGATCAGGAAAAGCATTCCAGTCTTTGATTGCTTGATAAAAACAGTAATTTTAAGAAACCAATACCCTTGAAACTGAAGGGACAACGAAATTGAATTGACTACCTCTGGTATCTAATGAAATGGATATTGGAAATCTTAATAAAGTGATCGGAAAGGTATGGGCATTAGCATGCTGCATGATCTTTGTGTACCGTGTTTATTCTGATAAATTTCACCCACGATCATGACGCTTTTAAAAAGCTCAATGCTGGAAGCTCTTTCTTGCCCAACACGAGCCCTGGGGCCAAGATTTTTTATTTACCTACAATTTTGTTTTGAGAAATTTGAAGTTTATCTCAGTGTCTAAAACTGATACCACTATACCGGGAGGAAGCAGAGTATCTCAAAAGACTTGGAGAAGTGCAACACAGAGAGTTTTACTAAATACGGCTCTGCAAATTAGAACACGTTGCCTGTCTGTAAGAAATCAAGCCTGGAATACATTTTTGAATAATCTTTTTAGCAATAGCATCACCCGAGACAAATTGATCAAATTAATCCCCAGGTACTTGACGGAGCTTTGAGATGCATGCTAGACCATTAGAAAAAACATTAAAATTGTAACCCTACTATTTTTCCTTGTAGCCCAAAATGATGCATTCTTCTTCCCAAGATGGAGAACAGTTTTGTCAATGAGCCATTTTTGACAAGATTCTAAACCCTTCCTAATTTGTTGGAATATAATTAAGATCAACGATGTGGAAACCAAAGAATAGCACTGTCATCGGCATAAGCATAATTTAACAGTCTCAGTCAAACGCTTGTTGACAATATCGTTAATATAACATAAAAAGTATGGACATAAAATGCTGCCTTGAGGCACACCGCATGAGATAGTTAAGGGTTCAGAAGTGACACCATTTACTTAATAACGCTGTTTTTCTGTTCTGTTGGCAATATATTAACGGAACCACTCAACTGACGCAAACCCCATCAATTTAAGCTTACTACAAAGAATATAGTGGTCGACGGTATCAAAAGCTTCTTCTGGTAATCAACATGATCATACCAGGGTATAAGCCTTTGGATGTTGGGTTTTGCTGAATCACTTAAATGGTATGAGGCAATGAGTCAGTGGAGAATTATTGCCCTAAAACCAGACTGGAATTCAATAATATAAATCTTACTGATGAGATATTTTCAGTCAGCTTGTACACCAGTTTTTTTCAAGAATTTTAGAAACAGTGCTTAATATGCATCATAGGCACCATTTTGTAGTTGCCAACCTCACCCTGCTATTTTCTTCTGGAGAGAGCGGATCGTAAAAACCCTGGCGAGTTTTCAGCTCATCAGGCACTGTATTACTGGTAATTGATAATTGTACAATATGAGTAATAGGAATTTGAGGACAGAAGCGCCATCTTTTAAGAACCTTGCAGGAATGTTATCAAGCCCTGTACTTTTAGTTAGACGGGTGAAGAGCGTTTAGCTCTTTAAAGAATTCCTCACTGGTGGGAACAAGATGGAATTGGTTAGCCTGTACATCTTGGAGCTGTAGAAATCTCTAAGCTTTTCAGAATTACAACTGAATAAGTGACTGCAAGCTGGCAGCTTACTTACAAGATTGGAAGCCACACCAGTAAAGCAATTTATTAAAGAACCAGCAAACTTTCCTGGATCAAACACATATCAGAATTCCATTTTGGCATCCAAGACAACTTTAGCAGCATCTTACCTTAGTTGCCCTACCCTAAATCTATCAGATGGCTCCAAAGTTTATCTTGAGATAAAGGCTCGACCTTTTTTCATGTTTCAGCCTGACCTCTTTAATCGGGGCAACTGTATCAAGAACATCGATAAAGAGCTGCTTAAACTTTATCCAGGCATCGTTAACATTTGTGATGCTGGTAACATCAGTCCAATTAACCTCATTCAACTTACCGATAAGATTTTCAATACTGTAGTTCTTGAGCGACCTTATCGTAACAGTATTGTGCTTGTTGAATTGTTTTTTAACAATTTTGCGGGTGCAAAAAATAGCCAGATTTTTTTTGGGGCGCAAGTCTGATACTTGCTTCGCGTGCCAGGCATTTGACTCGCAAGCTGCGCATTTGACACGTGAGATGTGGTATTTCACACGGCGCCGATTATTATTTGGCGGACGCGGGAAGTATTTGAAGGGCTATGGCTATTAGATGCGCGTGTATCGTTAGCCATTAGGGTCATTACGTCTCTATTTTAACGTGTTACGAACATTTTGATGTGTAACTTCCTGAAATTACATGTTACTTTCTGAAATGACACGTTAATTTATTAACCAATTATATTTATTCTTTTTTTGAATATTCCAATCAGATTCCTTAAAATTTATCATGTAAAGTTAAAAAAATATATGTGACTTTTGAAAAATAACATGAAAGAAAAGTTAGTTCGTGTCAATTAAGAGTCTTACATGTGATGAAAATGCTACTTTTGGCCAAAAGGGTCATAAAATGTGTGAATTGACATGTGATTTTTGAATTTAACATGTTACTTTCAAATGACATGTCATTTTAGAGAAGAACATGAAAGAAATTAAATAACACGTTATTTAATCTGGAAGCACGACACCAATCAGAGCCTTTCTTTATTTCAAATTGACTAATGATAGCTCGTTAAATTTTATCACGTAACTGTCATTTCTAATTTTACGTGTAAATTTGTGAAGTAACATGTTATTTCAATTTTACACGTAACTTTTAAAATAACATGTCATTTTTTGTGTCGCCTGCCATAAAGCAGGAAGACGCATAGGGATTACTTTGTCCACTGTAGTTGATGTCTGTTGATGTCTGTTGTTGATGTCTGTTGTTGTGAAAAGGGTTAACATTTGCCTGTAATATCCACATACTTTGATGGATTTAAACCAAACTTTAAACCTCATTTGTTGATGAGGTCATAGGTCACATACCGAGGTCAAAGGTCATGCGAGGTCAAGTTGTAAAATAGGCTGAAAATGAAACTGCAACGGCAGGCGACACAAGCGGTCCGAGGACCGATGTATTTTTTACTTTACATGCAAGAAATCAGGATACGCGACATAAAATACACCAATCAAAGCCTTTCTTTATTTGAAATTGACCAATGATAGCTCGATAAATTTTATCACGTAACTTTCGAATTAACGTGTTGTTTTAGTAAAATTACATGTCATTTCTAATTTTACGTGTAAATTTGTGAAGTAACATGTCATTTCAATTTTACACGTAACTTTTAAAATAACATGTCATTTTTTTAACTTTACATGTAAGAAATCAGGATACGCGACATTAAGTACACCAATCAAAGCCTTTCTTTATTTGAAATTGACCAATGTAGCTCGATAAATTTTATCACGTAACTTTCGAATTAACGTGTTGTTTTTAGAAAAATTACATGTCACTTCTAATTTTACGTGTAAATTTGTGAAGTAACATGTCATTTCTAATTTTACACGTAACTTTTAAAATAACACGTCATTTCTTATTTTACGTGTAAGTTTGTGAAATAACATGTTACTTCACAAACTTACACGTAAAATAAGAAATGACGTGTTATTTTTAATTTACGTGTAAAATTGGAAATGACACGTTATTTTACTAAACAGCATGTTAATTCTAAAGTTACGTGATAAAAATTTATCGCGCTATCATTGGCCAATTTCAAATAAAGGAAGACTTTGATTGGTGTATTTTATGTCGTGTATCCTGATTTCTTAAGTGTTCTTTTCTGAAATGTCATGTCATTTCAAAAAAATAACATGTTACTTCACAAACTTACACGAAAAATAAGAAATTTACATGTAAAATGGAATGACTTATGACCTTGCTGGCCAGAAACATGTAT
Source organism: Ophioderma brevispina (assembly GCA_023653785.1). Classification (NCBI taxonomy): domain Eukaryota; kingdom Metazoa; phylum Echinodermata; class Ophiuroidea; order Amphilepidida; family Ophiodermatidae; genus Ophioderma; species Ophioderma brevispina. Next base: position 35,326 of record JAMKCH010061442.1, read on the forward strand.
TTGTATCAACAATTTACATGAAATTTTAAATTAACATGTCAAATAATGAAATCAATCATGTTTTTTTCCAAATAGACATGTCATTTTCTAACTTAACATGTTATAATATCCGAAGATATAATTGGTATATTTGAAAAAAAGGAATAATTTGATTTGGTTAATAATCGACGTGTCATTTCAGAAGTACCGTTTTTACTTAGAAAGTACACGTCAAATTGTTCGTAACACGTCAAAATAGAGACGTAATGACCCTAATGGCTAACCATAACGTGTATCGTCCCGTATTTCCTGTTATAATCATCCTACAGAGAACTTATCAGTGTTCCTTATTATTTTTCCTTCAAACCCATGCCCAGTCTTTGCCATCCGATATTCAAGATAAGGCACTGAACTTCCATCAAAAGTTGGGTACACTTCAAAACATTCCACCTCAGAGTCTTTTGGTCACCCTTAATGTCCAGGCTCTCTATAATACCTCTTATTATACACACAAGGAAGGCAATGAGGCTTGTAGGGAACATTAGATAGTCGCCCCAACTTGTCCATCCACTGAGAGTCCTCTACACATGTTTGGAACTTACGCCCTTAACCTACCTCCAATGTTTTTACTTCAATAGTGAGTTGTTTTTCGTTAAAACTTCTGGGACAGCCATCGGGGCAAAATTCGCGCCTCCTTACGCGATAATCTTATGGGGTGGCTGAAAAAGAGCTTCTCGCGGCATGCTTCTTGCCGCCCATTTGTGTGGTATAGATATATAGACGATATATTTATGATTTGGACAGTTCCATGATGAAGCTCACAGCTTTAATTGATCTTGCCATCGTTACACATCCATATCCAAATTTACCTGTGAACATTTCTCCTAATGAATCAATTTCCTAGCTGTAAAGTAAAGCTCGAGAAGACCACATAATAACTACTGATTATACACAAACAACGGACTCTCCATGTATTTTACAAATCCAAAAAGCATGTCACACCCCTAGACACACTAATCCAACTACATATGCCATCTTTGCGCCTTAGAAGGATCTGTTCGGACGACCATATTTCAGGAAGAGCTGTACCACTGGTGGATCAGTTTGTCGACATGGGATACAAATTGGATGAATTAGGAATGAGGCTGGTACTGTTGCTAGATCTGATTCTTGAACCATTCTATCAAAAAGCAATCGCAACGCGTTCCCCTTGTGACCACCTTCCATTCCCCCAATTTCCTCCCTTGCCGAAAATTATCCACACAACTGGCCTTATAGAATCCCATAGTATGCTTCAGAAAGGTTTTTTTTCCTGAGCTCACCGGTTTATCTCTTACAAGCGTTACCTAATCTTAAAGATATTCTTGTCCGGGCGGAAGTCAACCGTAACAGCTCTTCTGTGGGTACAAGGTCCGATTCTGATAAGCGGGTGTAAACGGTGTGCTCACCAAACATGTAAAACCGTGTGCCCATGTCAAATCACGAGCCTTTCAATCCATTCATTACCATTAACGTTACTAACATGTCCTATGAGGATCCGTCACCAACCTCTTTAGGTCTACTAATGAATTTATTTGATTGGTTGTATAAGATGCGCATGCATCCGGGGGGTCGGTGGAACAGGAAATGAACATCAGACATGCAGAAATAACATCATCGTTCTACCAAAATTGGTTCTACTACTACACATCAACACTATCGCGTCATCCAGAACAAACGACCTGTTGCGGTTCATTTTTCCACCAATCGTCTTCTGAAAAGATCTTAATTGACGATTATCGAGAGTTTGGCAACCAGTCTAAATTCCGTCGTTTAAATCGCGAGCGTTTTTGGATTGATATTCTCAAAACTAACCAACCTCAATTAAGTTATAAAAGAAAAAAATAAAAAACTTCCCTTTTTTTTTTTTTTTTTCTGTCTGGTGTCATATCCGGGCCCCATTCCTGTTTTGTAGTGTTATTTAGTTGACCATAGCCATCTTTATTTGTCTTTGTGAAGCACTATTATTGCTTTAATATTTTGTTCCTTGTTAAGGCCCGTAGAAACGGTACAGTATGTGTTCGCGGCAGCCCAAACCCCACCTCCACGTTGTACCCAGATCAGACGTATACCCAGGCTTACCAGTGTCTTCCAGCACGGTTTAATGCTCGTCGAATTTATAGTCCTAACCAGCGTCGTCCAGCATGGGTTTACAGCTTGGTTATCCCAGCAGTTACTCGAGCATGAAATGCGGGCTGAGACGTTAGGTTCCCGCGTGACTCAAGCTTTGGACACGAGGCCGGAGACAGGCTGGGTGAACTAACGGGGACATATGGGTATTGGCCTGGTACCTAGATGGGACCAGCGTTATTTCTACCAGCACTACTGACTCGTGGGATTTCCAGCGACTATGGAGCTTGGAGGAAATTGAGGCTGGAGAAATCTTGGAAACAGGCTGGTGGCTCCGTAAGGATACCGTTTCTATGTGTTTGGGATGCAAGTTTCAGCGTTCATTCAGTACCACCTGTCTACATTGTCTACATATGAATAGAATTACGTAATTCGAATTTCCCACCGTATTTGCTTTTGGGGTCGCAAATAACTATAAGTTGAAGGCGCCATTCAACAGAACCACCAACCACCAACATATTTTTTCACTGCCTGAGGAACTCTGGTGTACAGAGCGACAGGCTTGGCGAGTAGTTAAGGCTGTATCTGTTTCAATATATACAATTTACCTTCAGCTTTCTACTCTCTTTGAGATCCTACTTCAATTTCCAACAGTTCCGTTCGTCGCATCTTTGGCTACTACGATATTATATATTAAATATATATTATATAATAATTATATATATATATATATAGATATATAGATATATCTATTATATATATTATATATATATGACTTTCCTTACTAAACTACCAAGAAATCTAAGTTGGACTACTTGAAGTCATTAAGACCTGCCATCCCCCGACAGCCTCACAAGGTACAAGGTTATTACCATTTCCTGATTACATGGAACTCGCTGATGATGCTCGTCAGTTCCAACAAGGGACTTAAACGTTGTCCACTTGAATCCAAACCAACCAATTTTACTGTTTTTGAGGATGTTGAAGCGTTTCTTCTCCGACGACTTCGTCTAAGAGCTTTCTTCCTGACAACAACCAGATAGGCCAAGTGAAGACTGTTTCGTGAGACGTCAACCATCATCTTCTGATTGGACCCCGCCCACTGCTCAATAACGCCTCTCTCGACGAGGTCATTAACAAGACCTTGACTGACATCACCAATTGACATTTTGAAACCTCGCAAAACCTCTAGGGGCACAACTTATCATCTGGTGAGCGCAAGGCTTTGCACGAACTCGCCTCTAAACAAGATCTGGTGATCAAAAACCCGCAGTAAGGGTGGGGCAGTGGTTGTTTGGTCAAAGGAGCTGTATGTTGTTCAGCCAAGCGCCAACTTGATGATGCAAGCCCTCTCTCAAACGACCCTACTGATGAACATCAAAAACCTTCCAGTCACACAAATGATAACCATAAAGATCTTCCATCCTCGGCTACTAATCTGATTAAGAAGTCCCCTGCTTCATTCATCCCTTACATGTTTTCCAAGATACATAAGTCCAATTGTCCAGGCCGCCCATTGTTTGCTTCACATAGTTTGTCCAACAACGATCTTCAATCCCAATTCATTATAATTCTTCACAAAAACCGATTGTAAAAATCTTTTTTCCATCCTATGTCCAAGACTCTTCAAATGCTCTTCGGATTCTTGATCATCAACGGTTTCTTGAACAACCTGTTGTGTTTACTATGGAGTGTGTTCGTTGTAGCACCTCAATCCCATATACCAAAGGTTTGAAGCTATGAAAGTTTCTTGATCATAAACGTGTAGAATAAAACATTTCATACTTCGCTTGACCTGAGGCTGGTGCTCACGCTTACATTTTAAGTTTTTTGATGGTCAACACTTCCTCCAGGTTAAGTGTAGCCATGGGATCTAAGATGGGCCAGGATTTGCATGCATTTATATTAGATACTTTGAGTAGAGACTTTTTCAATCGTATCATGGCCGCGTACCAATACAAGCGCTACATTTACGATATTCTTGGGTTATGACCGACCGCATGAGATCTTGAGAGATTCATTGAGTTTGTTTGTAACTTTGACGCATCACTACAATTTACACCTGGACTATAGACACATCCATTCAATTCTTAGATCTCACCATTTCTGTTGCATACTGATCGTCTTTCTATTATACTACTGTACTATTTATTTACAGCCTACAGATCACACAGTTATCTGTTAGACTCATCTAGTCATTTGACAACAAGGCAAGAACTCCATTCCAGTATGCTCAATTTCCAACCGTCTTCGTGAATCTGTAGGCAATGATCCGACACAATCATTAAGCTGGACGAGATGGCTTCATTTTTCGCACCCGTAACTACCCTACCTAGAGTGATTGACTCCCGGGATTGACTCCGCCCTACAGAAAACCCGTCATATGAACAAGAAACCGCTCTTCAAACCATCAACTACTGCTTCTAGGGACAATGAAGAATGGCATTCCCTTGGTTATCAACTACCATCCTAGTAATTCAATTTTCACCATCAATAACATCATCCTTAAGAATATGATCGTCTTTACACCACCATCTACCAAGCACATCTTTACCAAGCCGCCTATTATCGCGTATCGGCGTGAGCGCAATATCTGGGATTAAGTTGTACGTGCATCTGAACCCACAACAGTCCTTCTGGTAATGCTTTCCCTGTGACAGACCTAGATGCAAGACTTTGTGCGCACAGTCTCATACTACCTGGCGATTGGTGGTTCAATGGCGTTCGATATTACTTAATCCCATTTTCTTGTACTTCCAAGAACTTGATCTACTCCTATGTGTGCCGGACGAATGCATCAGATTTATATCGGAGAAACTAAAACTCCCATTTCTGTTCGTTTGGCTGATCACTAGTAAGATCTATCAGAAGCAATAGCAGCGGGCAAACCGTTGCCGCTCCACTTTAACTTATCATCACACCATTGATGATGCTCAAATTACCGGCATTCTTCACTTCTGGAAATTCTGATAAGGACCGCTACAAAGCAGAACAACTTATCTCGTATTTATCAATCCCTGAAACCTATGGCATTAACATTATGACGAACCTTTTAAAATGCAACTGTATTTCTATTTGAACTTCTTCCAATTGTAATAATCACTTAAATGAGTGTCACTTCCCTTACGTTTTCGCACGTTGGGTGTTATTATCGGTTTTTGACAACGCCATAGAATGTATATCTGTTTTACTATACATGTACTTCTAATTATGCTCTTCTCTGACTTGCTGATGGTTTTAAACCACCCGAAACTTTTGTAGCACTACTCCATCATATTCATTCGGCCATTTGACTTTAGCTTATCTACTAGTGCTAAGAGCAGCCCTGATGATCTTTATTTCATATATATAAATCACATAAATCAATTCAAATGATGAAGGGACTGTTTAAAATAACATAAAATATCCGATGAAACTATTCCTGTTCTCATTTGAATCTGTCTATTCAATTGTCTTGGTATTGTAAATATGGACCGACAGATGGCGCTAATGCACGTGGAAAAGTATTGAAGTTCTAAAAGAAAAAGACGTGATCCTAATTATTATAGCAATAAATTACAACGTCCATTAGAGTTCCCTTTTGTTAAGCTCTGATAAACTTCCAGTCGCACGAACGATTGGCGTGCGCAATACCGGGTTTTGACCCACGATCAAGTGTTACGCATGCTCATGAGCAGAAATCGCTCCTGCGACTGGAAGTATATGCTTGGTCGTGAACTCCAGTATAATTCGCGCATGTCGTGTTTGGGTTGCAATATATATGACCCATGATTTATAATTTTCGCGTAAAGCATAAGACAGGGTGTGGGTGGTCTAGTGTGGATTCATAATCATTATCCCGTAAGGAAGATTCTGAAATATCAAAGAAAAGACGACAATCATATATTTATTTGGTATTGCCGGTGAGAGATTGGAGTTTTGAAGAAAATCCGGAAACATTTACTCGGGATGACCGTTGAAAAACCTTAGCAAGTCCCTCTAGACTTAAACTTAATGTTTACGTCAGGGCAAAATAACATATTTAAAAGCAATACAAGCACATTTTTTGAAGAGCGCCCCTCAATTTGTTTAAAAACAATTAGATTTCTTACACGGTTGGCATTGGTAACTGGCTAGTAAATATACCTGTGACTGGTTAAGCTCGAATATGACAATTTTGTAAATTTAAAATTTGTAATTAGAATAATTAATATCGGAGATCTCCGATATAATATTCAACGCTTCTTGAAACGGCCTTCCAGTATATCTATACGCTCATCCATTACAGGCGCGGCCCCGGGGTGGGGGGGCGGGGGGGGGGCGAGGGTAAATTTAATAGAATTTTCTTCAATTCAAACGGAACGTTGATAGTCAGTTTACAGAAATTTGTCTCATATTATGGAAAAAAAATTGTATTTTAATAAATCACAGACCTTAACGGGAACACTAAAAAAAAGTCCCGAAATTTTGCTGGCCAGGAAATTTTGAAATATGTCCGCAAATTAAATTTTTGTAATGTTTTTTGGTTTTTAATTTATTTTTTCTAAAACAAGATTTTCCGTACAATTTACGGGCAATCTGTTTTTCTTAATTTATCGGAAATTCTAACAGCGTAGGCTCTTAATGACAAAAGTCTTTCATAACATATCCTGTCACAAAACCTGTTTCATTAATAAATTTCCATCAATACCACCCCCCCAAGTCAAAAAACTTTTTTACTCCTGCTCATTTGAATGGGTATCGCCGGAATAAGAAGAAGGAGGCCCTCTATAAATCATTATAGTTATATTTCACCATCCTTTGGAGTTGGTGTTTACAACACTTTATCATGTACGCAAGGTCTTTTTATCCCCAAAAAGAAAAAATGTGCAATGTCTGAGAAACGTCAAGGGGCATGCTCTCAGGAAAAAGCAAAGCTTAGAGTCATGCATCCATTTCAATGACCATTACTTATAGGAAGAAACGGGAAGAGCAAATACACCCAACCCCCTGTACTTTATTATGATTTATGATACCCAGGACATACCTGTTCAGCTGGTGTTCACATTTGCCCATCTAATGCTCTGAACTGAGCCCTTGTAGTTTGACATACCTTACCGCATATTGATTGTGGTAATGGTATGTATGTTAATAGGTGTTGTTTGTTGGTTTTTGGTGGCAATTTCACATTTAGTTTTCAGGGCCCCGAAACTGAAATGCAAAAATGAGCCCGCCCCCCCCCCCGATCCAGAATGCCATTCGCATATATGTTGCTAATACTTAGCGCACCTCCCGTGCAAAGCGACATTGTGGGTTTTTTTATGGAGAAAGGGGTTCATATTTGGAGATTCAGTTACCCATTGAAGCCTGTATTATAATTTTACATAAAACCCGCTACTTTTTGGGGATTTTTTGAAAACCGCAAAAGGTTAAACTTTGACATGTCTCTCTTTATTATGCGGAACGTTTCAAAATCATCCTCGTTCTCATGAAAACTATAATAGGGCGTCCTTCATTTGTTTATCTGGCGACAGGGGGAGGGACACCAAAGTTAATGCACTAAAATTTGGGGGGAAGGTTATTTTGGGGCTGTTAGAAACAATATGAAATATCCGTAAAGTTCGTTTTTTTGGGGTGACCATTTTCTTTTAAACCAATAGCGCCCAGGCGGAAAAATGCACAGAGAAAGAAGAAGTACTTTTAAGGAGGATTTATCTGGCGCTCACCAGGTGAGCACACCAACTAGATTTTTAGTAAAAACCGAATCTTTTGAATTTCGCACGCGTTTTCTTTCCAAAAATCCCTCTACTGACAAAGCAATTTAAAATTTCGCCGTTGCCCCCTACTCTCCTCTACTAGATGTTTACAACACATCGCACACATTCCACAAAGTACGAGCAATACGTATCTTGTTATTTCAGCTGTATCATAGACGGTATTTCCCATGTTGATGACAGCGCTATTTTGTGATCCAATTTGCCTGCGCAGTTGTTCCGTGGGCATGAATGTAGAGAATTCGAAGGTTCACCCATTCCCGTCCAGAGCTACCCACAGCACTGGTTAAAATCTACTAAAATCAAAAAACTTGCAAGAATTCTCGAATCCTTGGCCTAAAATGATAGTAAATATAGCTGACCACGCGACTGATTGTGTGTGTGTGCATGGTGGTGTGTGGAACATTGACTGAGCGCTAGCTAGCCGAGGGTGCTCACTCATCATGATCCGCTACGATATCCCATGTTTTTTGCGTTGTAGGAGAACACGGACAATGTAAATTTTTAGTAGTATGTTATTTCAATGTGTAGTTTAATCTCATTGTGAATTTTCCATTCGCCACACAGACACAACGTTTGTCTTGAGTTGCAATGCGTGACAGGGCGTGTGTGTGTGTACACGACCCCAGTCAGTGACGTGTTGTCCGCCTTTTCTTAGCCATGCCATGCTAAATACGTTTCCGTAACATGGCATCTGAATGTCCAATGCATCTCTCTATGTTTGTAATTATTATTATGGTTCTAATACGGCGTCACTGCCCGACATATTGGTGGGAACTTGGGCAGTAATTTGTGCATTCAACAGACTGCATGCTCACGGGGCGCACGATATCAAAACATTCACGGGGCCTACAACGCATGCGCAAAAGGTCAGGATAGAGTGTTGGTTTGCCCGGTCCGTCTCAGCCCGTTCGTTACTAATCGAAATACGTCCCACCCCCCCTGTCCGGCGATGTCCTTTTCCTAACACTTTCTTCACTTTCTTCCTGGCATGTTACTTTTGACTTTGCACCGCTGTTAACCCGTGTCCGTATTATTTGTCAAACTTAATGTAATTAAGTTTGCGCGATCAGATCTTCTGAAAGTATTGATTTTCTTACCTGTCCACAAAATATTGTTTTCTTCAAAAGGTTAAGTTTGTGAGGTTTAGGTTATAATAATATAGCTATCCTTATTGTTTTATGGTTATTTATTAATAAAGTTTATTGGAAAACGGCATAAACTGATTTAACACAGGAATTAGTTCTGATATCCCTTTTGGGTTGCTTGGTTACCGATTGTATGGGAACCACTTCGTCATTTACCTTTTTGTTGTCTTCCACATCCAATCAGGGTGTTGTACTTTCGGGGAAGCTGCTCGGCTTTCCTGAATGATCCCTTCGCTAGTTGCCACCGGGGAGTTCTATTCGCCCTTCTGTGCTTGTGGACCAATAATCAAATTTTCCTCCCTCCCTCCCTCCCTCCCTCCCTCCCTCCCTCCCTCCCTCCCTCCCTCCTCCCTCCTTCCCTCCCTCCCTCCCTCCCTCCTCCTCCCCCCTCCCATCCCCATATGTGTGGTAGACCACAGAAGTCTTTTTAATTTCTCTTCAAATTAGGTTTTATTGTTTTATGGTATCCATCTGCTTATGCTTTTTCCTTTCTTGGCCTTTTTTTCATGATTGTCCTGCTCCTTTTGGGGCGGTTGGTGATCTTACGATTCTTTGCCATCTTTGGTTTGTGCGGGACCATTTCGGAAATTGGGGTCATTTAATGATCTGAACCTTCTATAATTGAACGATGAGCATATAGATAATAAATGAATTTTGGATGGTTAAATTAAGTTAGGCTAGTGGATAGGTCAGTTCCTTTTAGCAAATTGCGCATTTGCTTAACCTATTGTAAATCTGTATGTCTTCCAATAAGGATCTAATTCGGCTTCAAGTGTGAAGTTAGGCTATATTATTGGATCGTTACCTTCTTTGGCAAATTGCTGGGGTGGGAACACAATACGGCTTAGATATTAATAGTCTCAAGTGGGCACTAGACGCATAACCCCCGCAGGGGCCGCGCGCAAAGTGGCTGGAAGCCCTGCTATTACTAAAACGGGGATCCGTATGCTCATTACAGTCCACGGTGAGGGTATATTAGAGCCGGCCTGCTTTTTTTGTTTGTAGACTTATGGACGCATCTTTTTCACATTCATCAGCGGGACATTGAATATTAATTATTAAAGAACAATATACAGTGTTGAATCTTTAAAAAGGAATTTTCTTATGGTAATAACGCCAAGTTTTGGAAAATAAAGATTTTATGACGTCACGGCAATGATTGGTTTGTTATTTTGCTTCGGGGGACCCATTCCATATAAATGAAGACGTACGTATCCCCTAACCATTGGAAACAACAACCTATTAAAAAAAAAAAAAAAAAAAAAAAAAAAAAAATCGTCATCTAACGTGCCGGTTTTGAATCAGTAGTGAAAAGGTAAATTTTGTACTGTTTAGACATACTAAAACCGTGTCTTTTTGGAAAAATACATAGCACCTCTGGGCAAGGGCCATATGTACACGACCTTGAATTTACAATAGTCGGATTTATATTATCGTTCGCCCCCGAATATCAAACTGATAGCCTCTAAACCATGACAACGTGACTGGTACTGACACGTGCAACCAAACTATTCATCTCGTTACCCGTTTATAACTACAATACGGCAAAGCAGCAGCATTCTTCTCTCCTCCGTTGTCAACAGCGTAATCGATTCAAAAATGTGAGACTATACTGTAGTAAGACTAGTTTTCATGGGGGGTCGGACACGATCTGCTCGATTTGGGCATTTGGGGTTTCCAAACGTCATTTATGGAATTCCTACGTGTATTCTCTACGGCAGCCTCGGTCCCAGTGACAAATTAAGAAAATCACTCTTTAAAAAACCTTTGTTCAAAAGATCTTAGTAATAATCTGATAAATTAAAGAAAAATATTCACTCAAATCCTTCGGGGTTAGTGGATTAACACCCGCTGTAAAATATGTAAATTTCCAATACCGTCCATTTTAGAATTTAAATATTCGTGACCAGGCAGGCCTAGTCTTTAGTCAATCTTGTTGTAAACCGTGTCGATATGCGTAAGAGCTCCCTCCTACCGTTTTAAGTCTTTGAAACAGAACAAGCACCCCGGAAGTTTGAATGCCGTTTGAATTGCTTTTGCTGTTATGGTTGGCCATGTCCTACCCCCTGACTAGTTTCAATTGCATTTGAAGGCGTATAAAGACAACCTTTCGAACCTACCACCTATAGATGATACCTGTCGCTCTTCTACCGAACCTGCTTGATAGCTCAGTCGGTTAAGCGTCGTGCATGTAATACAAGGTCGCCGTTCGATCCGCCAAGGGGGGCCCCGGGGGGGCCAAAACATGGGGTTTTTTTTTCAACACAATCGTGCACTGGCCATCTCCGTGCCCTGAGCTAGCACACACATTTGTAACACATCTCAGTACAAAAGGTTTTTTAGTGATAGATCTGTTGACCGACTGACCGGAACCCCTGCAACGTGATCTTGTCTTAAGTCCGCAATGGGTGTGCCGTGGGGAAGGAGAGGGGGGGGGTGCCACATAGGCAGGGCCAGTTTTTTACAGGGTCACTTTGTAAATTGATCCATCATGTTGAAAGCCCACCATTTTGATGTGTCTAACCACAGATTCAGAAAAGTTAAGTTTGTATATGTACAAGCCTAAAGTTCAGAGTTATGAGGCTAAAAACACAAAAATCAATCATCAAAATCAACATAAAAATAATAAAAAAAGTAAAAATTTAAAGTTGCTCCGATTTGGAAAACTGGTGCAAATTATGGTGGAGGTCATAGGATTAAAATAAGGAATATTTGACTGTCTTAAATGCTTAGTTCCGATGTAGGGGGCACAGAAGTTCAGCGTCCATTGCATTCAAATGGGGCTTGATCTTGGTACCCCCTCTTTTCTTAAGCAAGCATTTTGAGACCCTCAAAACTATTCCGTACTGTTAATCCTATGAGGTCCACCATAATTTGCACCATTTTTTATCCAAATCGGAGCAGTTTTAAAATTTGACCCTGTACCAACTTAAATTTTTTTGCCCTTTTTATTGATTTTTGCTGTTTTTAGCCTATAACTCTGAAATTTTATGCTGTACATATTACAAACGTATACCTGGTTCTGAATCCTATGGTTAGACACATAACATGTGTGCTTTTCACATGATTGGATCAATTTAAAATTTGACCCTGTACAAAAAAACTTTTGTTTTTGGGCCCCCTCTCCTTAAGGCACCACTTGCGGCACGTAAGAATCACGTTTTAGGGGTTCCTGTCGTCTGTCAACATATTTTAATCACTCAAACCTTTGTACTTGAGATTTGTTACAAATGTGTGCTAGCTCCTAGTGTAACAGGGAAAGATTATAATTATATATTTTCAATCAGTTTCAAGTCATAGTGTTGTACTTTTCATGACGACTTACCAAAATCGGGGTGAAGCTATTATCTAAATTGTTTTTTCAACATGTTCACAATTCAAATCATGCAAAATAATGCTCCTTTTGATAGCCATGAAACAGTAATAGTACCAGTGTCATGCACGCCATGCATTTGAAACATTTAACCCCTGCATGCAATAACATTTGGTTCCGAATTTTGGACACCCCCTCACTTGGGTTTACAGCCATATTTCAGGGTGATGAATTTCATTCAGCTGTGCTTTTTAAATTTGGTTTTGTATTGAAAGTACAACAAACTCTCCCAGAAACTTCCCCTGCAAAAGTAAATCTCTATCAAACAAAATCCCTTGACATACGCGCCATGGCTAGAGAGCTATGCGCTCTGTAGCCATGCTCACCGATAAACTCTAATATAAAACGCCCTATATAATTATTATAGATGGGGGGTGGGTGGGTGGTGAAGGGAGGGGGGTAGGGAGGCGGGGAGGTCTGGTCAAAGGGCGAGAGGTCACCCCAAAACCCTTGCACTCCTGGATTTTAACGAATTCGAATGTATAGTTAGAGGCCCTTTTCATTATCCTCGGTACCTTCTTTTTGCAAATTGCTGAGGAGTGGGAACCTCAGTGGGTTAGTACATTGCTGGTCGCTGAGTGCTTTTGGAAGTGGGGAAAGAACTGGAATTTTGGGATACATAAATATTTGAAACCCCTGGCAAATGCGCCACATTCATATCGCCATTGTTTCTTCTTTCTTGTTTTCTTTCTGCGGGTGGTAATTTATTTGTTTTGGTACGTCTCGCTTTCCGAGAAATTGTTGTTAAATTTCGGTTTTACATTGTTATTTTTTATTAAGAAAATTACTGGAAATGACACCAAAGCTCATGCAGAATTCAAAATTTCCCTGGCAGGTCGTACCTTACCCGGCCCAGCATAGTCCCCTGGTTTAATGTTTCATCACTAATACCTCTGCGCTAGATTAATAGCAATCAGATTTCCCATATCAAGAATTTGTCTATCTCTCCATCCTCAAATTTCCCTTTTCCTCTATATTATCTCTGTTCTTCAACGGCGTAAACCCGTCGGAATGGGGAACATATCCCCTTAATGTATTGATGAGGGGGGTGGGTCCCAAGTCGTTGACCACCCAATGTTGCAACACTTCTCGTTGCATGTGTCATTTGACGAAAATAGAATATTTTAACCCTATTATTAGTGGTAAAGAATGGTAATTTCCCCGAGCCTTTCGCGCACATTTTGTCCAATATGATTTTAAGGGAGTACGGCATGCAGGAACTAAGTAACTGTACATGGAACAATTACACTAATATATCATAACACATAGGATATAATACATGTAGAGATGATATATAGCAAGGAAACCAGACACATAAATCAAACCAGACACAGATACATAGATTAAGAGTTAAATAAATAAGGATTCAGAAAAGGTATAGTTTGTAATATCTAAGGCGTAACGTTTCTGAGTTATAGGCTAAAACAAGCAAATATCAATAAAAAAGGGGAAATTTCGTTGTACAGGGTCAAATTTTAAAGTTGCTCCGAGTTGGATTGCTAAAGGTCCCCGGTGTGTGAGGCCTGTGAAATTGCCTAGCAACGGGTCTCGCGGAAAGTGTTTTAATCCTTGTGCTTTTGAAACATATCGATCGTATCAATCAGGCTATACCGCCCGATTGCTAACTGTAAAAAAGTGCCGTATAAATGCAAATAAATGCATCGTGTACTAACAAGACCATTCTTATTCACATTTTCCACAAGATTAATTGCCGTGGATTTAATGTCCAAATCACTATTTTATTAACCCAGCACCAGCACACACCCGCTCAATGTCACCGTCTACCTCTCTAAAAGGATAATTTGTGGGTGTCCCCAGGTTTTAAACATGCAACACCCACGACAACTGTGTGTCTGCTTGGAATAACACGCTCGTAATATCTCCCTAGAAGTATTCTCTGTAAAGTGGCCATTTGAATATGTTGTTTTTGTGGTATGATCATAACATTCATAATGACATTTAGCATCATGGTGCACACCTGCACAATCTTAAATTTAAAAATGGCAAAATTAAGGGGGGTCAAGCTATGACCACTTCTGTTCCAAATCGGTCACATTTGGTTTAAATCATAGGTCTCGTCCTTGCCATGGGTTCACCAACGTTATCACTTGTTATCCGTCTGCAATTATGAAATAAATTCCTAAGAGTGCCAACTTTTACCTGCCAATACCAACAATAAAAACGTTACCTAAAACGAATACGAATAAACTGGTAATTGACAAACTGGCAAATTGGTAACAGACACTGGACACGAGCAGACACTGGAGGAATAGAATACTGGCTAACCTCGAGGGGCATCAACTCGTTAGCAAGTGTCAAAGCCCCACCTGGGATTCGATCCTCATAGCTTTCCAGGAAAATCTTTGCTTCACTCTATAGTTTACATATTGTCAACAACACTACAAGAACCATCAAATGCTTCCATGCACAGAACCATGTTCCTGTTCAAAGCTTCGCGAAACGGTCCTCAAGTGGATATTTCTTGCACCGGGGCTGTCTTTTGGGGACACACCTCAAGCTTATCCCTCCCATTCTCTACATTGATTCTTGTGTCCTGGTTTCTTCATTCCCTTCTCCTGATGTTTAGTGCACATACCAGTCTATGCACAAGCATAACACTACTTCCTCACCAGGTATAACCTTGGCAGTTCTTCATTATCTTGAGGTTAGCTCTTGTCATCACAAACTCATCTGTGTTGTATTTCACAGCATGTTCATCTGACTTCTCATGGAAGATATTTACAATCCTCTTGCAGTTACTGTCCAATTTTCCCGATTCACTGTGCACACAGTTTCATTCAAGTGCCTATGACCTGTTACGCGTACTCTGTGCTTAACGCATAGGACATTATAAAACTCACTTCGTTGCGAGGAAAGTGCACAAGGATTTTTCTTCGAAACTCTAATTGTAGAATATATTATCATCAATAACCTATGTAATTTTATTTATGTAGACCATTCAGAAAAACCGACATGGTTAATTTATAAAGAGTGTGTATTTTGGTAGGGTATAATGCCAACCCTATGGCAAAATCACCAGTGATTGCTTGGGGGGGGGGGGGTCAGATTCAGAGAGCGCCATGGACAAACGTTTAGACCTATACTCTTCGTAAAGCTGACAACCAATATAAATCTATAAGGTGGGGTAAATTTGGGTTGACATACGGTACTGAAAAAATATCCGACCGACATTTCTACAAGGCTTCCAACATGTGTAAAAACAGGCCTATCCGCCATGTTCAGCACGCATTGTGTGTGTATCACTCATCCATAGCATGTCATTGATCTTGATTGGATGGTGCCTTGTTAGTGTTAATCATTTACATACATCAACTTTATGATGGCTGCATGTCACAATGAGTCGGTTGGGTGGCAAAAGGTCGGGCCCTTTTACAGTGGACACAACTGCACTATGACACACATTCTCCACTCTTTCGCACATTCCAGAATCCTTTTTCACCCTCTTTATTTCTTTCAACCAAAGGCATTCCCAGAGGGTGGCGGAGGCCCCTGAGAGTTTTAAAACTTCAGAAATACCGGTTTTAATGGCAATGAAATTTGGTAAAAAATAGGTTTTTTACCTATATTAGGTAATCGGGTAATGTTCGCCCCTCCTATGACTTTCCCCTGGCGCCGCCCTTGCATTACATATCGTTCTCCCCATGCAACTGCAGGATCCCATCAGCTGCCCCCCCACGTGTCGGCTTACATCAGCTCTGTCAATAGCTTTTCACTCTGTGTCACACTCCAACTATTCTCCTACATTTCTTCAACTTGGTGGGGGCATGTGCTGATATGATGTAAACATGGCTGATTCAAAAAAAGAATTTTGCTCATATTTATTGTAGTTTAGTAAAAACTCTGTATGGAATTCTTATAAACTAATGTGTCATTAGAAAGAACATTTCTGAATGTCTAAATAAAAGACAATTAATTTTTGCTCATGCTCACAGCCGCCAACACGTCCTGCGAGCTATTGTTATGACTGTCTTGTTTCAAAGTAGAGTTTCTTCAACGACTTTAGGTATGACGTCTTGAAATTTGATATCCGGGTTTAATAATAAGTTTAGAACAAAAATATGTGACCTGTTAGAAGTTTTTTCTGCTTAACGTTTAAGATGTTAGAAAGAACCATTTTAGACCAAAAAAAATTTCTACACGGTCTTCGGTTTTCTTGGGAAATGCGAATAACATATCCGTGTTTCAAATGTGGCAGCAGTGCATGAGCTTATGTTGGAGTAATCCATGCACATTGGGACGTTGCCGGCTGCTGTGGCTCATGCCAACCCGCGTTAACTAATTGCATAAAACCGCCCATTTTCTTGACTGCACACATCTGGATAACTTTCATCAGTTTCATTTACATCACCGAATCAATAATGCATGGACAACAAAGCCTCCATTTTGTTACAACTTTATTATCAAAATTAAAGTTTTACTTTTATTATAACTCAACTCAAGATTCTATCAATCAAGACAATATTTTAAATTCCTGACACCTGCAGGGGAATCCCCAATCTGTCTTGTTTCAAACGTATTGTATTGGCAGGATAGAAACTTATCAATTAAGTTACCCAGATGGTGTAACATCAGAAAAATGGATGATTGTATTGAAAAGGACAATTTTTAAATGACATGCATTGTTAAATTTTGCATTGCACGAGTCTATAGCACTGTTTCCTCTTGTAGACGTCTTTGGCACGTTTTGCTATGGAAACATTCCACTCTTTGATGAATGATAGATGAACTTATTATCAATTGATTTATGGTTCTTGATTATTGATATAATGCAAACTTGGAATTTGACAATAAAATTGCAAACCAAGGATCTGGCTTGTTCAAGATTTATAATTTGGCGTGAATAGAAACTGATCAAGTTACCCAGATGTGTACAGTCAGGAAAATGGGTGATTTTAATTAAAATTAGTATAATATATATTGGGTGTGGCTGTGCAATTCAAAAAATTTTTTTTTTTCATTAACCTTCAGAAATTGCTATTTGGCACGCTATATTATTGACAGAAACTTTCCTTTTAATTTTTTAACTAAACCACAACAAAGGAGTAAACTTGTTTTTAAGCAGCCTTTATACCTCTCCCCTGATTTAATCTCATCAGTCCTCTTATGTCTTCATCCACCTCAATTAACTCACCCGGTCTGTAAATATTTAGTACCCAGAATGATTGCAATCACAATTTAATGAAAATCCTAAGGGGCATATGGTATCCCAGACCTGGTTTGTGAATGCCATCCCACAAAATCTAAAGTATCACCCCTGATGTCAAACTAACCTATTTAAAATTCTTGCTGGCGTGCGCACAGGGGGATACCTTTGTACCGTACTTAGTATTTCTTGGTTGCTCTCTTAGAAGGGCCACACATGGAAAGAGGAAGATCCGGGCATTCAGCTGGATAGGAGGAGTATAAGATAATTGGGAATAAAGTAAACTAGGCCATTCTTTGGGAAGTCACACACGTGACCAAACTTTATTTGCCTCCCATGACAAAACAATCTAGCAAAAGTGGAAATTTTCTTTTGGTTAGGTTTTGTCTAAACCTAATAAAAAATAGTATTTTCACTTTCACTAGATTGGTTGTATTGACATGGGAGGCAAATAAAGTTTGGTCACGTGTGTGACTTCCCGAAACATGGCCCAAACTACAGATGACTTTATTGCATTACTGTCGGAAATCCACCAAAGACGGAAGTTGAAAGAACGTCTTTTCTTTCAACTGATGAGTCGGTGGTATTTTCTGGATGTGAACTCAGACACCTACCTCGCAAAGTTAAAAAACTTCCAGATGGCAACTTCGCTAGGATGCTAAGAGCTGCCTTCAACATCCAATGGTAACATTCCATTAACAAGGAATTGTACACAGATCTGCCAAACGTGTCAACCAAACAAGTTACAAGTGAAGCTAAGTGACAAGTAAGTATCGAGCCTATTTATAACAGCTCACTTACATAGACATTCTGAACACCTGACATTGGACTGTAAGAAGATGAAGTGAAAACTACAATGCTGGACAGCAGAGTACAGAAAGCTATCACGATTTGAAAAGCCCATTCGACGTAAGCATGCAAGCATGTAAGGAAGAACATGGAAAATTTAGTAAATGGACAAGTGCCAATTGGATCAATTGTTAATTGGATTAACTGATAGTTATATCAAGAGGTTACTTGTTTTTGGACCAACTGGTAATTGGAACTATTAACATTTGTCATAACTGTCAGTGCCCATAGACAAAGTGATAAATTGGACCACCGGAGAAATGGAGTAAATGACAAATGGACCAATTGAGACTGGACCAAAAGAGATTGAACCAAGTTGGATTGGACCAAAAAGGATTGGACGTCAATATATTTAACATATTCTCTTTTTGTCAAGAGTTAAAATATTTGTAAACATATTTACACTCTAAATTTCAGGGATTTAAAAGTTAATACTTAGGATTGTAGTTAGTGACCAATGTTAGCATTTTAAATTAAATGTGCGTGTACCGATCGTCTTTGGGACCCCCGATTTACCCGGAAGTAGTATCGATTTTGATATCAGATGAAAGGCCGTATTTTTCTAATTGTCATCCTGAAATTTGAGCCCTCAAATCCTTTTTATTCCCAAGATAAAAACAAAAAAATGCCGTTTTAGTGGTTAACCATTAATATTAGCACAGTATTGAATAGGGCTTTGCAACATGCATTATTGCGTCTACCATCAAAACCGCAAGTTTGTTTCCCACGGTATTTTATGGGGTGTATGTGCAAGTGCCAAACTCTCATATCAAGTAGAGAACATAATACACATAAATCGGAACAAGCACCTTTAATCTCTATTACATTAACATTAAAATCATATTAGGTTTGATTTCAAATCTAATATGATTGATTTAGGCAAATAGGATTCAATTTTAAATCTATTTTGATTGTTCACTAACTACAATCCTAAGGGATTTATTTTTTAAATCCATGTAATTTGGAGTGTATGAGTGCATGTTGAATGCTCCCCTCGTTTTTCATTTCGCGCGTAATAATGGATACCGTAATAAACCTCATTATCGTATCGATATTGTTTTAGTTTGACATTTTTAACTCATCACAAACGGTAGGCCTACATATACATATGGAAATGATCTTCTGCAGTATATTTAAGCTTATAAAATGAGCTTTCCGTTGATGTTGAGATTTGTGTTATAAAAATGAAAAATGACTGGCGCAATCGAGTCTCCTTTTTACTCGCTCTGAAGTTTTATGCTTGAGTTCATATATGTAGACAATTTTATGAACAACCATTTCTTTTAAGAAAATGTGCTATCAACATTTTTGGGTCTTAATAAACACGTCAATGTTTTGAAAAAGTTAGTAGTTTTTAACATAACGTTTTCTGCAATGCGCAGTTGTCTACGAGAAAACTGGCAACTTTGGCCATGTTTCTATCACATTTAAAATTTTCACAAAGGAAATACAAGAATATCCCGCCAAATTCACGCTACTTTCACCAAATAAATAGATGTTCAACATGTGGTAACAAGAATGTCTTTAGTTAAGATCATTAAACGTAAGTGTATCGAAATGTCCAGCACGAGATGCTCAATAGTCGGTACGGGGGGTGGGGGGGGGGGTCGGACACGATCTGCTCAATTTAGCATTGGGGATTTCCAAACGGTCATTTAGGGAATTCTTACGTGTATTTTCTACGGCAGCCTCGGTCCAGGTGACATTGCAAAATCACCTTTTAAACCTTCATTCAATACATCTTAGTAATATCATGATTTAGGAAATATTATTGATTTCAAAATCAGTCGGGGTTGTGGATAACCGCCGCGGCAAAATAGGGTTTTTTTTATAGTTGCCAATACAGTTTAATTTAGATTAAATTTCGTGACCTGGCCTCGCCTTTAGTAAAGTCTGTGAGTCCGGCGGTCCGGAAGTACGTATATCGTTTCTAAAATTGAAAAAAAAAGTTGGCGGTAAATTGAAACAAGCGTTTGAATATTCTCAAAACTGGAATAAGACCGAAAGGCAGGGGCGTCAATCGCTTACTCCGTCGTGGGGGGGGGGGGGGGGGCATTGAAAATTGTCTCGACCCCCACTCACCCCCCCCCCCCGCGCGGGGGGATCTTTAGATTTTCGATCCGTCGGTAAAAAAAATCGGTATACCTGGGGGTGTCAGAACATAAGACCGAAGACTTAAGACCAAAGACCTAAGACATAAGACTAAAAATTAACTTAGTCGTAGAAAGACAATTGATGTTTAGGTTTCGGGTCTTTTTCCAGACACCCTATAGGGTATCTGGAAAACAAAGACATAAGTCTAAAAATTACTTAGTCGTAGAACAAAATAGATGTCTTATTTCTTCGGGATTTATTTCCAGATCAGTGTGTGGGTGTCTGGAAAACAAAGACCTAAGACATAAGATCAAATATGACAGCTTAAAATGAGATCAATGTCAATCACGCAAAAAGTATCATTCATTCCATCTATCAATCTTCCACTGTTTCATGACCTCAAGCTCAAAATACTGAGTCGTAGAACAAAATTCGATGTCTTATGTCAGTCTTCGGTCTTTGTTTTCCAAATCCGTGTGTGGTGTCTGGAAAACAAAGACCTCAAGAAATAAGACTAAAAAATTACGTTAGTCGTAGAACCAAAATCGAGTCATTATGTCTTCGGTCTTTGTTTTCCAGATTCGTGTGTGGGTGTCTGGAAACGAAGACCTAAGATATAAGACAAATTTTACCTTATAATAAGGTATGATACGGTATTGAAAAGAAAAAAAATAGAGTGATGGTTTAGGTTTCGTTTGAAATAATACATGTAAAAGTGTTAACAAAGCAATGGCTCATTTCGGAACTCGTACCTTAAACTGTCTTTCTGGGCAGGATTCAGAAATTAATCACCAAACCCACTCGTGTGACTAAAACCACACAGAAGCCTGCTATAGACCGTGTGCTAATTACAAATAAATATGGTCTCCAATATGATTGTGATCCCCTATAACAGCAGTGAACTTCACCATATGAGTATGCACCCAGGAGGCAAAGAAACATATATTAATTCCCATAATATGTAAAATTAAGATCACTGAAGAACTCTGAAAAAGTCACATTTGCTTCCCACCTTGGAGAGTGCGATTGGTCACTGTCCTACTCAAGTAACTGCTGATTACACACAGCTGGGCTGAATGTGACATCCATTCTAGCTAAGTGATATGAAAAGGTTGCTCCAATCAAGAATGTTCGTATTAAACAACTCAAGCAGCTTAGATGACGTCTGAAATTATTCCGTTAATTCAAATTCAACGTGAGATAAAGAAGCTAAAGCAATACTTTAGGAACAAACTGATGAAAATAAAATCAGCAAAGAAACTTTGAAAAAGTCTCAAGAACCTTGGATGCAGTGCCAATCTGACTCTAAAGCTAAAATGTACACACGTGAGAAGCTTTTAATATCGGATACATCAGCCGTCTGTAATAAGATCAATGATTTTTTCACTTGTTACAGCCCCCAGAATTAACTTGGAGTAAGATTAGTCATCAATTAGAATTAAAATATTGTAAATTAATCTACAACTAATTGTAATAAAAAATATACCTGGTTTATGTGAATGATGGTGTGTATGTGAAGGCAAATAGAATGAAAAACAGAAGAATCTCAGAAGAAAACAGAAACCGGAGAGAAGCGTCTAGACCTTAGTGATTTCCCTTAAAAGGCAAGGGAAAATTCTGAATGAAACCGCGATAGATGGCGCCTGATGCATTGAATGTTGATCGCTCATAGGTGATGGACATTGAACTGAATATAGGCGGCAGCCCTCCCTATATACAGGCAGATATGCTGTGTGCATGAGGTGATGGACTTAGATGTAAGGGCAGAGGTAGCAACATGACTCATATAGAGAGGAATAGATCCTTCTAGAATGTTGAGAGGATATATTAAAGACCTGGGTGAGAGAAGATGAGGCGGAGTTTCATACCATCGTGCTCTAAGTGATTAGGCAGAGTATTACAACATCCTACTCCAAGTTATTTAGGAGTAGTATAGTGACACCTAGTTGCTTCACACGTTGAACAGCGACCAGTAAATCGCAGTCAATACATTTTTGTAGTGGACATATTGTCATAGTGGTCTCAGCTCCAGCAGTTTTGTCGGATTGTGTAGCCGTGTTCGGTTTGTATTCCGTGGCCTCTGAGTTATCAAGGAAAAACAAGCTACAGCATTTTTGGACTTTATTATTAGTCGACCTCCGAGATCGGGAGTCATTCGGCAGCTGGTTTCCTTCAGTAAGGACAAGTCGTCAGTGGACACGGGTCCACTATTGGAAATTGGAGTTTACGCTGGAATATTCGCCAGGACTCTTTGCAGATCGGCATCTTAATTGGAATCTCGCTGCAGCCCGCGTAGCGGAACACACCAGGTAGTAAGGTTTTTAGTAGTTCATTAATTAACAACTTTATTATAGATATCTTTGATTATTGATACCTAATCGATGTTTGAATAAGATTGATTTTAGACACACAATTAAAATTAAAACTTGTTTTAAAATTTGTAATCAAGTTCACAGTGTATTGTCTAGGTATCAGGAGTTTGAATCCGTGTTTGAGGTGGTTTGGCCTGGTCAAGGTGACCGTAAACAACTAAAGTTGCCTCAAAGTTGACTAGCAAAATACCCTCTCCCAGAGGCAGTTGTCGGTATTACTTCTGTTAAGTTTAGGAACTTTTATCAGGGTAAAGCATCTACAGGTGAGTTCTCTCTGCGTGAAGTAGATTTGATTTTATCTACAAGAACTTCTAACATAGATGTGAACAAATCTGTGGGCCTGACGATATTCTCCTAGATTTATGAGGATAGGCCGAACAACTCTCCAGTTATTACTCATATTATTAATTTGTCATCACTCCGCCGCGGTCCCCAAGGACATGAAACTTGCCAAGGTTATCCCCATTTTTAAAAGAAAAGTAGTCTTGAGGCGTAATTTACGGCCCATAGTTTGCTTGGTAATGTTTCAAGGTCCTCGAGAATGCTCTATGGCAGGTTCAAGAATATCTTATTTCTAAAAATCTCATATACGATTATCAGTCCCATGGCTTCGTTCTGTGATATTCAACAGACACGATCTTATTGTACCTGACGGACTACATAAGATCTCAAAATCAGAGGGGAAATATCTTTGGCCTGTGTCTGTTGGATGTCCAGACAGCATTTGCAGTGTGAACGCACACCTTTTTAATGCCACAACCTGGAGGCTATGGGCGTTGATTCCTCGTGGTTTGCATCTTTCCAACCGGCAGCAATTTGTCTGCATTGATGGCATCGTAGTCTGAGCCGCAAAGAAGTCCTTGTGGCTTTCCTCATGGAGGTCTTTTAGGCCCTTTACTTTCCTTTGGTGATCCAACGACCCCCCAATGGGGGGGTAATTGCTGTGGAAACAAGCTTCTCTTGATGCCGATGACAGTGTCATTATAGCCAGTGATGCAAATCTCCTGGCACCTTGCCGATAGCTTTAGAGCATTGACATGAAGTCTGTTAATAGGTGTTGGTTGACAACCAGCTTTCCTTACATGCTGAAACACTGACTATCTTGTTTGGTTCAAACAAAAAAACGTGCAGGTTGATAACTTTCATGTCTTGTATGAAACTAATTAATCCAACCCATAATTTCTTCCAATATCTTGGAGCTTTTCTTGATCAACATCTCTCTGGGGAAGTCATGGTTGATTCCATAATGAAGAAAGCCACTGGCAGATTGAAGTTCCTGTATAGGCACTCAAAATATTTCTGCCAAAAACTTCGCAAAGATCTTTGCTCTTCTCTCATCCAATGTCATCTTGATTATTGCTCAGCAGCCTGGTACACCGGCTTGACTAAGAAATACCAGAGGAAGTTGCAAGTATTTCAAAACAAAATGGTCCGGTTCATCCTTGACATGTCCCCAGAGAGCATGTCGGTCAAACTAACCTACAGTCACTCAACTATCTGGATCTACAAAATAGAACCAGGCAATTGCGTTTACATCATGTTCACAAAGTTTTTAATTGTACTGGCCCCTCTTACCTCCATCAATTTTTCACACGAACATCTGCTGTCCACGGCTATGCCACCAGAGCCAACGCAATGAACTTTTATGTACCACGTGTCAAGGGTCAAACCTTCAAATCATTTTTTACCAATCTGTACTCGACTGGAATTCATTGCCGGGCAGTATTAAACACATCCAGGACAAACAAGCCTTCAAAAAGGCTCTCTTCTAAAGAGCCATCTCAGCCAATGTGCAATGTCCCTTGTTTAACTCATTCCAATGGTTATTCCATATTTCTGTCTCAGTTTGGATCAGGCACCATTGTCCTTTTTTTGCTGGACCCCATTGGAAATGAGTTTGCATGAGTAGCCAGACTCAATGGGTTATCCTTGCATATTTCTGATTTTTGATGTCTTTATATCCTTGTATTTAAGTGTTTTGTATTTTTGTTGTATTTGTACCGGATTATGCTAAATAAAAAACAAACACGTGTTCACGGAGGGTTCATGTGTATTAAGCTGCGCCTGGGTGGGTCTACGGCAGGGGGTGTCCCCGGCCGCGCGAAGCGCGGAACCCCTGCAATGTTCACTTTCCAAAACACATTTTCTTATGCAAATTTGATAGAAACGATTTTAGCTACGTGGTTCACTTTATAATTCTTCTAGATATGATCAACAGTCTTAAATCTAGTTGATGGTTTAGGTTTTGTTTGAATATAAAAGTGTTATGAAGATTTTATATATCAACGGGCACAGGGGGTTGATGGGGGCCCCTCCCGCGCTTCACGCGGAACCCCTGCAATAATCACTTTCCAAAACACATTTTCTTATGCAAATTTGATAGAAAAAATTTGAAATGTACAAGTGGCTCACTTAATAATGCTTCTAGATATGATCAACGATCTTAAAATCGCCGTTCGATTGATAGCCGTTTTGGAAGATGTTACGATGTAAACGCTTTCCAGCTATTTAAACTGAGGAATATGGCCACGATTTAAGTGCTTTGCATAAAAACTGTCATAAAAAAAAATATCTTACGGACAATTTAGATCCCTTCAAAAAAAGTATTTCAAGATATGCTCCTTCTACAGGGTGTATCACGAAACTTGTTCATAGAATACTGCTGACCCCGAACTCGATGTTCATTGAACCGTAATTTTTCTGACATAATTATAATATTATATAGAAGCGCCAGTTTCTCCGAGCTTAATATATATAAATATATAATATTTACCAATTTACTTTCTCGGGTTGTATCATTTACTTGATCCTCGCGTGCATTGAATTGAGTTTCGCTTCGTCATAGATTCTGTTAGAATCATGCATATAAGGCCCTCCCATTCTATAATACAAAAAAAATAATTGTAATATGCATTTTTTACACTACATATTCTGAAAAATGAAAGAAATCGTTAAAAAAAGGAAGCAGATATGAACGGTTTTGTACACCTTACCATTTTTCTTCCATTCCAATGGAGTTCACACAATAAACCACATTTTGTGCAGTGGCGTACCGAGGCAGTCGATCCAGAGGGGGCAAAATTTCAAAGTCGTCCCGACAGGGGGGGGGGGGGATTCGTAAGTGGTCCCGGTGATACACTCCAATTAAGTCTGAACTTATTTTTATTTCTGTCTTATTTAGCCTGGGTAGATCATTCAGACACTGCTTTCCAATGATGCCCAGGGATCCAGGACGAATTGGGACAGTCAGGGGTTTCACCCTACTCTTATCGAAACTGGCTGCGATTTCATATATACAGGCGTGATTCTCCATGCATATGGGACCGACGGCTTAACGTCCCCTCCGAAGGACGGGGTATTCTCATGGTTCCTTTGCCCAACTCCAAATGAACCACAGGGAGAGCGGAATTCCATACTTGTTTACAGTGTTTAAAATTAATAATCTAATCATGCACTGATTATCATTGAATTCACTGAATCTGATTTGCATTTCCTCTGAAAAGGTCCGTCAGAAAGTTACTATGAAACTCGAACAAAAACATAACGGCGAATCTATTTTTTCTCTGTTCTGGTCGATTCCCAGTAAGTTGCAACACCCAAATTCTTTACTATTTGAGTAAATATGGAATATTAATGTCAATTGGTCAAGCTTAGTTAATTTCCTGATTGAGTATATACATAACAGCCACCCCATCCCCTCCATTGTCTGATCGAACATTCCGCATCAGGTAAACAAGAAACAACAATGGTATTTTCACACATATTTTGAACACTTCAAGTGACCAAGGGGTTTTCACTCCCGTGGGGCCCAAGGGGGGGGGGTTCCACCATGGGACCCCCCCTAAGGAACCACTTTCCCGAGGAATTTTTGCAAGGGAATTTATACAACATGTGAGAAGGGTCATAAGACAACCCCAAATCAGCAACAAAAATGAAATTTGTTATTTTGGCTGCAAATTAGGGGCAAACATTGTTTTCAAAACACGCAAATTGGGAAAAAAGAAACCGGAAAATTCAAATGAGCCTTCGCGTACACCAAACATGTTGAAACTTTTTTAAATGTTGATAATATATTCTAGAAGAAGTCCCAAATTACATATAGTTAAAAACCACAAACTAGCAGGTGGTAGGGAATCCTGTATTTTTTACGGGTGTTGCAAAATGCAACGTCATTTTCCCATAGAGTTTGTACAGTAAACGGTTGGGCAACATCCGATGAAATGTTTTTTCATTCAATTTCCACCACAGCACATAGAAGGGATCATTTTTTTTCCTGTTCCTCCTCCTTGTTTATCCCCTTCCACTGTACTGTGTGAACTTATAGCAGCAAAAAAAAGGCTGGGTGCGGGGTGTCTGAGGCGGATGGTAAAAAAAAGAGGCTGAACGGGGACGGCCGGGAAGGGGCCCGGGGGGGGGTTCCATGGGACCCCCCCTAAGGAACCACTTCCCGAGGGAATTTTGCAGGAAATTTAACCACATGTGAGGTCATAAGACAACCCCAAATCAGGCACAAAAAATGAAATTTGTGTTAGTCTTTGGGCTGCAAATTAGGGGCAAAAAACATTGTTGTCCAAAACACGCGAAAATTGGGAAAAAAGACGGAAAATTCCAAATGAGCCTTGCCGCTACACAAACATTTTGAAACCTATTTATGTTGATATATATCTAGAAGAGCCACAATTCCATATAGTTACACAAAAATAGCAGTTTTAGGGAATCCTGTATTTTTTACGGGTGTTGCAAATTACGCGTCATTTTCCCATAGAGTTTGTAACAGTACCGGTTTGGCAACATCCATGAGGAATTGTTTTGTTGTCATCACTAAGGGTTAATTTTTTTTATGTTACTAATATTGTTTTACTTACTGTATGTGTGAACTTATATCAGCAAAAAAAAATTGCTTTGGTTCTTGGTTTCTTATTCTTATTTTTTAAAATATTCTGAAAACTTCCGTTAGTGCCCGGGGGGGTTGGGGGGGTTCCAATGGGACCACACTACTTAAACTCATTAACGGCTTGGCCAATTTTAATTATATTGGTATGAAAAGAAGCGCATTTAAAAGCATACAATTAGCAACAAAAAATTTCGGCGCAAAAATGCCCACGCGTAAAGCGGCCCGCGCGAAAACCAATTTTGGGGGTTCCCTAGGAACCCCCCCCCCCCCCCCTTGCACTTAAGTGGTTAAGAAATTTCCAACCCTATATTGAAAAAAACGATAATGTGTTTATTTTCTAAAGGTGTCTTTTCTTCAATATTTAATTTATTTGCAGCATGAAATGAAACATGATGATTCCGGTCAGCGGGTCGGCCGTAGCGGGTCGGCCGCGCATATTTAATTTAATTTTGAACCATTAAAAAAAATTTTTTTTCCAGTTTCGGAGAATTACCATAACTATGGCACCAGCTCCACGTATCAAATCATGGCGGTATTCGCCGCGCAGTTCAGTTTCACGCGCTGTGTATTGAGTTTGGTACTGAAAGTTGATTCCCAGTTTCCCGTTTCATTTTTTTTCATACTGAGTGGGGAAATGTTTTCATTATTCATTTATTCATTATTTTCAGATTTTTCATTATTGATGCCAAGTTAGAAACTGCAGTATGCTTTGTTTTGAAGCACGAAACACATTACTTATATGACCAGGCTTCATTTAAATAAACATTTGGACACATATAAGTGCTTTGATAAAGCCTTTTTTAAAAACTGTTGTTTTTGCATACACACAGTTTTCTTGAACACATTTTTGCCAACTACAATACATGGAATGACTGACCTGAATCGCTTGTCACACTCGGTCCAGGGAAGGAATACCTCCCTTCCTCCTCTATTTTCAACTTGCACCAACATGACTCCTAATAAACAAACGTAAATAAAGTTTTAAAAAACCCGGACGAAAAAACAAACACATGGACAAATGAACGAAAATGACAGTATAAGAATGTACACATGGTGGTGCTTGATTTTTTTCATAGCAGGATCAACACTTAAACTACCAATATATAACCCAAGATTACGCAAAATCATGTATTTATCTAAAATGTAAATTTATTTTCAATCTTATTTATGAAAACCTTCGAAAAAATTGACAGTAAATTTCTATATCATATTTTGAAACATGCTAAATATAGCGCAGTTACACAATGCTACGGTAGAAATTCCATTTACCTAGTCGAGCCTTTCTAGAGGCTGTAAGTGTAAATTTCGTCAGTTGACTGGTTGATATGCAGCCTGTCGAAGACTAAACCTAGTCTCGAGTCAATGCGCCGTTTGGTATATATCCATTTAAAACATAGTTCACGCAGCATTTTGCAAAGACTACCTAGTCAATCGATCAATCGGTGGTTAATACACTGATCTAGTGGTTTAATAGAAAACACACACGGAAGTAGGTTAAGGAGCCGGGAACCAACTTAAATTGGTTATTGATCTTAAAAAAATGGACGTTTTCGATTCCCTTCCTACCCCCTGTCATCGTAAACAGTGCTTAAAATGCATCATTCGTGAGTAAGATCACGTTAAAACAATCCTTGTCTTACGCAGTTGGGAAATATAAAATAATGATTATTTGGAATAAGGAATTATTTGATCGGCATTTCTTTCTGACCGAGTCGGGAAACGGGAAACTGGGAATCAACTTTCATTAGCCTGTTCCTCGCCATATGTCGAGTGTGTAGCGTTATATGTCGAGTTTACAGCGCTATATGCCCAGTTTGCCCTCTATACATCGAGTTTTGCTCTCTATATAGTGAGTTTGACATAAATCATGTCCAGTTTTACGCTCCACGTATCAAATCATGGCGATTTTTTCCCGCGCATGTCGAGTTTCACAGCGCTGTGTATCGAGTTTTCCTCGCCATATGTCGAGTGTGCAGCGTTTTTTATTGCCGAGTTTACAGCGCTATATGCCCAGTTTGCCCTCTATACATCGAGTTTTGCTCTCTATATAGTGAGTTTGACATAAATCATGTCCAGTTTTACGCTCCACGTATCAAATCATGGCGATTTTTTCCCGCGCATGTCGAGTTTCACGCGCTGTGAATATCGAGTTTTCCTCGCCATATGTCGAGTGTGTAGCGTTATATGTCGAGTTTACAGCGCTATATGCCCAGTTTGCCCTCTATACATCGAGTTTTGCTCTCTATATAGTGAGTTTGACATAAATCATGTCCAGTTTCAAAATCTCGACATGATTTTTTCTCAACATGAGGAAAACTCGACATGATTTGTTGGTGTATGTGTAAAAAAAAATTCATGTCGAGTTTGCTCATGTTGAGAAAAAAATTCATGTCGAGTTTGCTCATGTTGAGAAAAAAATCATGTCGATTTTTTTTTAAACTCGGCAAGATTTATTCTGGACATGATTTATTCTGGACATGATTTATGAAACTCGGCACATAGAGTTCAAACTGGATAGGCAGCGCTGTAAACTCGACATATAGCGGGGTAAACTCGATATACAGCGCATGAAACTCGCCATGATTTGATCGTGGAGCGTGCCATACATTAAACGCAACGTTTGCGTAAGCCTTTATTGTTTGTTTTGAGAAGTATAATTTGTCTTAGTATAGAACAAACCGCTCTAAATTCGATGGAGTTGTTGAGTCTTTGGTGCACGTGCTGGCCGTTGCAAGGCAAGGAAAAGTACAAGATTGGTCGCGGCGATCACAAAACTTGTCGCCATTTCTCAAACCAAATAGGCCATGTACTTGAATTAGTCTATAATCCCCCCCCCCCCCCCCCGGATCCTCCATTGGGAAGCGGGCGATAGGCTTTAGTACATCATGGGGGGAGACATTTGATATTGTGTCCCCCAACCCAAAACGTGGAAAAATCTACATAGACCCCTTCGTTTTTCCGTAGATATTTAGATTTAGTTTTTCATTTGCATACATTTCGCTATGACGTACTGACCTACGTTAATCTCCGGCGCATACTAATTTTATATAATATCTTTCGCAGTCTCTAACACAGACAACACACTTTCCGGACCGCCGTAGTCTGTGAGTGACCGTTCGATATGCGTTAAGAGCGCCCTCCTACCGTTAAGTCTTTCAATAAGACTAACACCGGGTTACGCCCGGAAGTTGATGCCGTTCTGTTGCTGTTAGGCTGCATGTCCTACCCCTTCTGGATACAGCCTGATAGTGAGCCAAGCGAGGTGAAATTAATGAGCGCGGAACAAATTTGATTTGCATCCCCATTAAGTACTGTTTTAAAGTTTTAATATTGGTCGACCAAAATGATCATCTTTTCGCTCATAACATTCAAACCAATCTCCTTTTTCCCTCAGATTTCACATGGTAAAAAATGAGAAAAATAGTAGCTTTCTTCTTCTGATACCAAATTTTTACGCACTTCCGGGGAAATCTGGGGGTCCCTGGGGACGAGTCCATTAGCGATCGGGCCAATGTAGCATTTTAAGTATTTCTGATAGAGATAACTTTTTGCGGTACTCCGGGGTTTAAGGCCCAAGGTGTTAGTCATGTACTTTGAATCATTACATTGCCACAAAAATCGACTAGGCTCTCAAAGTCAATATGCGTTCTGAATCATTAAAAGTAATCTTTACTCTCTTCTCAGTATAACAATTTTATGATATATAATATTAACTCCTGAACGCCTAAACCATTTGAACACTTGAACCCACTCTGCAATGTTATTTTAACCAACACTCTAAATATGCATTTCGAACACATCAAAACACGTCAAGTGTTCTGCACATTTCTAGTGTCTATATGTATGCTTTATTTTTTACACTTATGAGATTTATGTATTTGATCACTAGGAACCCTAATTTGGCATTTCTCTGTAAACGAAATTTTCCAAATTCAAGATGGCAACCAATATAGCCGCAACGAGAGATTTTGAGGTGCAACGAGAGATTTTGAGGCACCCAAATATTGCATCATAATATTTATTCCATATAGATTAGACACTAAATAGATTTCTTACCTTGTATTTGGTTACAGAAATGTCTTAAAAAGTGAGAAAAGGGGTGATTTTGATTTGCTTATATTTCAATATAAAACATAGGCTGAATTCCCAGATAGCACGCATATACTGGCCCAACAATGGTTCCCCATCGGTAATCTTGGCATCGGCATCACGTGGCTAACGTATATTGGGCCACTATTGGTTTTCCATTGGCAATGTGATATCGGCTTCATATCAGCATCCTTTAATGGTCTAATATTGGCGCATCATATTGGCAATCGACCAACAGCCAATATAGAGCCAATTATTGGGATAACGTTGGCCCAATATTGGTTTAAGGCTAATTGTTCGCCTAAAAAACAATAAAACAATAAAAACATACAGAAATACGCTAAAATCTCTCAAGGACTATTGTTTTGATCAGAACACAATATTTCAAAAATATAATACTATATAATATCAATTTCAATAAAAAAATAAACTATTTGACTAGCTCAAATTATTTAATTTATTTAAATAAAGCAGGTTGAAAATATATTTATTTGCCAATAAAAATTTTTGATATATTCCCAATATTGGTTCAATATCTATTACCAAGAATTGGCCCAATATTGTGCCAACATTGGCCCGGGCCAAATATTGGTCCAATTTTGGGCCGATGAGCAAATAATATTGGACCGATAACTGTAGCCAATACTGGTCCGATATTGAGTATATATTGGGCCTATATTGGCCCAATATCTCCATGTTATCTGGGTTACGTATTTGCTCCTATACGAAAATAAGAAATTTCACAATATTTGTACCAAAGAAACATTTCTCAGCTTAATCCTTTCAGATGGGGATATTTTTGATGGAAAGGTTTACATCAGGGCAAAAATCAGTACTTTCAATTTTTTAGGGGCAACTGATATGTGAAATCTCTCGTTGCACCTATATGAAAACCTATATTATATCTGTATGATATGTAGTTACATCAACTAATTATTATTATAAAGGTGTAAATTAAGGTATGGGATAAGTATTTGACCATTTGACATCCTTATCTGGCATTTGTGTTGTGTTAACATGCAAACCTGTTAAGATGGGGACCAGTATGGCTGCCTTTTTTACCTTCTTTAAAACCTATAAATTACGATACATCTGTATTGTATTTAATTATAGCATCAAAAATGATTATTAAATTTTAAATTAAAGTATGAGATGTATGTCTTTGAACATTACAAACTCGTATCTGGTATTTGTTTTTTTTTTAAAACATGCTTAAATTTAAAAATGTCGGCCAATATATTATGAATATATGACCATTTGTAGGTTTAAAGATCTTGAAAGGCAGTCATATTGGCTGCTATCTTGATTAAAATGTCAGATATGAGTTCCTTCTGGGTATAGAGCCCCGAATTATGCCTCTCTCACAAATACTTGATGAGTTATGGTCAATTGAATGAGTTCAGGGCATATTGGATTTCGGGGTGGCCATATTGGATTTGATGATAATGTAGTTATCAAATCACATCAAGAACCTGACCAGTAGAGTGCTTTAAAATCTGGATATAGAACATAAAATTATGGCCATTTGAATGAATTTGAGAGTGGTAGGGGCCATATTGAATTTCTAGAAAATGCCACTGCACGAAATTTTGCACACCCTCCACAAATTATTGGCTTAGGTCCTCGATAGAAAAATTTCCACCCTGCGCCCACAATTCCTCCTGACTGTGTGGCACCCAAGATATTTAAGCCTTAATGCAGCCTAATTAGTAGTTTAACCTTTACCTTTAATACCAGCAAATAATAAGTGTTAATGGTGTTAACGCTAATAAATAGTCGACTATAAGCATTTTAGAGTATTTATTATTTGAACACGCAAAGACGTTAATGAGTAAGCAACATTAATATTACATTGATGGTGTTCATCTCCATCTTTCCTTTTTTTATTAACACATGTCCTGTTTTTACAAATCAACGGCACTGTGTACAATTGTTAGGAGCCAAATATTGAAACGTGAAGACTTGGGTCTTGGGGAGTGAAATCTGCTTTTCCCCTGATTGAAACCATTAAAGGTGCAACGAGAGATTTAAGTCATCCATATTTTCTGTGATATGTAATGATTTCATATAGATTAGTCATGCAATAGATTCCTTACCTTTTAATTGGCTACAGAAATAACTAAAAATAAAAACAAAAGGTGATTGTATATGCTTATATTTCAAAGAAACAGTTCTCAGCTTAATCCTTTCAGATGGGGATATTTTTCTGAATTTTCACATTTTTAGGGACACCTGTTATTTGTAATCTCTCGTTGCACATTTAAACACGATTACAAAAATAAAATATTCCCAAATTGAAGTTCATGTTATGTAACATTTTCTCAATATCTGTTAAAACCAATAAATTCAATGTTAGTTTAGTTTAGTTCTTGGTTTAATAATATTTTAAACATGTTTAGGATATTTCAGCATGAAATTTCCTAAACTTTCCACCAAAACTTGTATTGATCATCAGAGCTAGATATTTTCTTATTGTGTTTATTTGTAATCATCGTGCTGTTCATAGTCTCTGCTAAGTTTTGCCTACGCCTACATTTTTCGGCCCGAGAGAGATTGTAAGCAAAAAAAATAATAACGTTTAAACATAAGATGGGTATTTTAAACAAAAATGACTATAAAACACGTTCTCCTAACTTGGAAGTGTCATATCATCCCTAATGTGATATATCACGTGTGTCTGTGCATGGTAATAATTGTGTGGGTTGTGAAAATGGACAAAAATCTCTGAAAATATTTTTTGTGGAAAAACCTACATTTAACTATACTCCATGGGATCAAAGAGAGAAAGATGCTTGCATAGGGACAATGGTTACGCATATCGGCGAAGTAACTGATTTCTGCGCAGTTAATATTGTCTAATTATACCTTTCAAAACTCTGGGGTATGTCAAGTGCAATAAAATATCATCACAATTTCTTTCCTTAATATCAGTGACCAGTAGAATGTACATCATGCTGCATTGACTTGAGCAAATAATAGCACTGTTGATATCCAGTAAATCACGCTCCGGTATGCGGGATAAGAGTTAAAAGCACCTTCAAAATTAATTTTTATCTGGAATTACAGAGCCATTGTTATTACCCATACAGCTGAAAAAGATTTCAGATGCTCATCACCGATTAAGATTGAGGTATTTTTTCCATGACGCAAAGCACAAGATACTTGTCCTCTTTCACGAATAAATAAACCTTAGGCTTCTACTGTGCGTTCAATTAAAGGCATTAAAGGCACTGTCAGTGATGTCTTAAATCAGAAAATCGAAAAAAATCATCAAAAATCAGATTTTTGCATGTCTGTAAAACCGTACGACTGAAAACAACCTAATAAGGACAAAACGGATATTTTTTAGTCATTACTGTCCGTACGGACACTTACTGCAACACGTAATTGAATGGGAGATTCATATCTATGAGAACTGCTGTTTTCTTTCTTTTCTGTCAATTTTTCAGTTGCGAAGAATAACTTAAGGGAATTCTATAGACTTATCTTTCATTTTCAAGCGATTCTGGCAAATTTTGAATATTTTAACTCTTCCTGGAGATAGAATCACTGAGGGTGTACTGGAAACTTTAACCGTAATTTCATCAATTTTCCGAAACGGCGAAACCCAAGATGACTAAAAAAAATCATGGCAGATATGTTGCTTTGATTAGACTGTGACCTAACCTCTTTGTGAAGAAACAAACTTAACTTGCAGTAACTTGCCGCGTAACCCCATTTCTATTCAATTTTACCATGTTGTTAGCAAAGGTCGCTAGACCCCTTCTTTTGTATTTTTCTAATACATGGTGGTAAATTGAATAGAAATGAGGTCCAGGAATAAGTTTTAGATCTTTGTTCTGAACTAAGATGTTAGATCACAGCTTACCAAGCAACATATCCACCGTGAGTTTTGTTCACATTAGTTTCTTTTTTCAATAAATGATGAAATAACAGTTAAAATTATTGAACCACAGTAGAACCTAAAAGTTTATTTTAATCACGAACGAGGCCGGCTCAATCCAAACTGGGTAGACGTTTCATATACATTAGAAGTCCCAAGTATACAAATGAGGTAGTGCCATTGATTCCGTCCTGCGCTACTGAACAACATCATACAAGCATGACGGAATCAATGGCAATACCTCATTTGCGTATTTGGGATTTCTATGTGAAAACTGTGCGGGGATAACGAGTCTATAACGCCTGATAGTCCACTCAATCTATGAAAAATACTAGGTACACCTGGACAAAATTGCTACAGAAGGTTTCTTGCTGCAACTAGCAGTAAAAGATCTCCCAAACAACATATCAAAAAGGTAGAAAAAGGGAAGCCTGGCAAGACATGGTAATTTGCATTTATCTTACGTGGACGTATACGCCCATATTTCGACAAAGGTATAAATGCATGTTTAGGGAGATTTTCCATTTTTCTGTTAGTATTTGAACATGTTTTGCATGGCTATGCTTGCAAGGTGTGTAGCACTTGCAATTGATATATTAAAAGTGGAAAGTGATGGTCATTATTCAAGATGGCCGCAATTTTCCCGCCAAAATTAATTTTGCCTTCTAGATGATTTGTCAGACTGCAATCGGGATGGGAGATCTTTATTTAGCAAATTATTATCAGAGAGTATTTAATCAAACACATTGGGTCAACTGCTGCCGGGGGGGGCACTCCCTATGCGAAGTGATGGGCATATGTGCCTCGGCCAGGTGAAAATAAGGGTCCTTTCCCGGCTCCTTTAATATAAAATAAAGGGTCATTCGGTACACAAGCTGAATAAAAATTGGGTCATCCAGTATACAAATTAAAGAAGGGGCCAGTGATGTTAAAACCTGAAGTTCAAATAGGAAGTGCCTCTTTTCCAGAGTTCAAATTGCCATGAAATTCTAAAATTTAAAATTGCTGCCATGAAATTATAAAATTGTTAAAAATGTGCACGTAGGCTGCGAAAATTTTGAATTTGGGTGTTCAAATTCTTTTAAAAAGTGGATAATTTCATGCAAACTTGTGATAAAAGTGGATAGCAGGAAAGAAGAAAATGGGGATCATTGAGTATGTGAAAATTTTAAAAAGGGAGTCATTTGGTAATAGCCTGGGTAATAGGTAGGACAGCAGCATAAAAAGCCTGGGTAATAGGTAGGACAGCAGCCATAAAAAAGGCCGGGGTCCCAGCTTCTAGAGTCACAAAGTCAGCATCTCACAGACATTGACTACGCAGCTGCTAACAGGGGATGTGATATGTGCTGCCAAGATCTACTACAAAGCATCATTTGAGAATGTGCAGATAAGTCCAGCCGAATCTAAATGCCAAAGAGACGGAATGGACTACATTGACCGTCAATGAGGAAGAGAATCATCATCAACCTATCTGCCCTACACACGGTACCCAACTCACAAAAACAAAAAAGGTAGACCCTCAAGTACCCGGGTCCTATGTTGGACCGCAAGAAAGACTCAAGAGTTAAAGGGACGTGGCCTGATTGCTAATAGCATCGTCCCCATACTCCAATATTTACCGGAAGTGGTCAACATTTTGGTATTTGAAGAAAGCTACTATTTTCTCATTTTCCTGTGAAATTAAGGGCTAAAGGATATTTGGTTTTTGGAAGTTCTAAGCAGAAAATGTACCACATTTTGATACCAAATGAATGATAAAATTCTAATTAATAAAAAAAGAAAAATTAAAAAAATCATTATGTTTTTAGCTCTCACATGAAAACGGGTGAAATATCAGCGCAAAACTCTACAGATGGGGTTTAGGGGCGAAGACCCAATTCTATCAAGATGAAAACTTTATTTTACTTAAATCCGGTCGTCCGCTTCAATATATTAACTAAGACCAAACTTATATAGCAAAAAATGGGCACCTTATGGTTTTTTTTATGAAAATAGATGTCTTGCCATGATTCCTTGTTCTACTTTTTGATATGTTGTTCGGGAGGGTTTTACAACAAGAGTGCAGCAAGAAAGAAAATCGTCTTAGCAATTGTGTCTAGGTTTACGTAGATTGAGTGGGGACTATGACATATTTAAAAACTGCAAGGAACAGTAACAATGGTATAGGAGTTCCAATACAAAAAAAGGCATCTGAAGTGCTTTGTCGGCATACCACTGGGGATTCAATTATCCATAACGCCATTATTTGCTGGAGTCACTGTAGCTAGGTCTGTTCCCATGATTCAGGATATTCAGAAAAGAAATTGAAGATGGCTTGTATTATTTTCATGGAAAAGGGCACCCTTTACAATTGCATACCCAATAACTGGTATAAGAATCTTATTATTATTTATAGTGGGAAAATTGGTTTTTAATTTGCGAGTATGTAATCAAAATGAACAATTTTTCTTTGATTCCCACTGCAACTATTATTATAATGGGCACAAATTAACACCAATACTTAGGTCATTATGTTACTAGCTTTCATCATAATATGTAATTTCCGTAATGACCCAAACCACATTAGACCAACTTGGCAGCACTCCCCATTGTATCTTACCTATGTTACCTTAGAGGAAACATGTCAAGGTCAAATTTATAAATTCAAAAAACTTAACAATTAAAAAAAGCAAAAAACTAAAAAATTAAAAAACAATCTTTCAGGAATAGGTTTTGAGGAAAACGGCTCATTTTCATCCAGTACTACCTATATTTAGAGTACAATTTTCAATCTGTAACCGCTTTGTGTTGAACGAATGGCAGAGAATCATAGGTTTGAAACCATTTAACCTGTACATTAGTGAGTCTTGTTATATATAGAGGGTTTGACTATAAATTTGTGTTTTGTGTGGTTTTTAGGAAGATCGACTTCTCACTCTTATGTATGAGTTTTATTTTGACATGTTTTGGAATTTACTCTTTTTTTTTTACAAACAAAACCATTTCTCCCAACTGGTAGTTCCACATCATGGTTTACACTTAAAATAGAACATATTATTGCTGACGGTGATGTTGATACATGGTGTGGGACTCTGTATGGTGATACCTTTTGAAGGTAATGGTAATCAAAGT
Source organism: Ophioderma brevispina (assembly GCA_023653785.1). Lineage (NCBI taxonomy): Eukaryota > Metazoa > Echinodermata > Ophiuroidea > Amphilepidida > Ophiodermatidae > Ophioderma > Ophioderma brevispina. Next base: position 74,123 of record JAMKCH010061442.1, read on the forward strand.
TAAGGAAACAAAAATCAGAAATAGCAATGTGAGAAAAGCAAAACACAAATTTGTATCCAATATGCCTATATTTACTGTACATTTCCAATTCTCAAATTTGCGTTGTTTAAATTTCTCGAGGCATTTATTACAGGTTTTTTTAAAGCCTACATACTTGTATAACTCGTCTTACATAGATATCAGATATACCAAAAAAATAATCATTTTTGACCAAAGAATAGGACATTTTTATAAGAATGGCCTCCAAAACACCGCTACCTGCCCAAATTGGCAATTGCACATCATTCTTAAACTTAAGGAATCATTAAGCTGTTTTTTTTGTTTTCTAACCGTTAGTTTATTCAATTCGTTCCACATAAACAATCAACAAACACCAAAAAAAACCACTGAGACAAATTGTGCTCCAAGAGTACGAACCTAGCCGTGTGAATAAAATGACCTTTGACCCCATACCGAGCCACAAATTTTGTGAAGAGTCTGAAGCATGCTTCATATGCATGAGTCACGTGGACCATGGTACCTTGCAAAGAGACAGATATTAATTTTTGAGATTTTTAAATTAAGACCGGAGTTCCCCTTAAAGACCTTTGAACCCCCGCGGGAAAGCAAACTTGGTGAAAGGGTCTCAAGCTGTTCATACTGCATGAGTTACATGACCAAGCTACCTTGCATATAGCAAATAGATTTTGATTCAGACCGGAAGTGGCCTTTAAGGACCCCGTAAGGACTTCGATCAAAAATCTGTGTACACCCTATCGGGGCCTTGGCGTCAGCGGTTCTTCTAACAAGTCTTGTGATTATCAGCAAATGATTTGTGGAACAAGAGGGAATTTATAGACTTTTGACGAATGCCCTTATCGCCACATCACTGTGACCCCAATCTGCGGAAACCCCATAGGGGTCGTGGGCCAGTGATTCTTCTGTACATCTGGTGATCATGGCACTTTTTCTGTGGCAGAAGAAGGCTTTTATAGAAGTTCCGAAATTTTCAACGAATGCCCTTGAATTGGGCCCACGTGACCTTGACCCAAATCTGTGTACACCCTATAGGGACTTGAGCAAGTGGTTCTTCTGACACCAATTTTCGTGGCAATCGGATACACAGTTGGATGTGTTGGTCGGAAAGAAAAATCAGCATCGGAGAAATCTCTAAAATACAAGACATAGCGTGCTTCGCACACGGCTAGGTAAACAAAAATACAAACAGAAACTGCACCCATTAAGTACAGTTAGATTACAGATGTCAATTAACCGGAACTACTAGAATCAGCAAACGAGGCTATTCAATAAAAAAGGATGTTAATTAAAATTAACCGTAAACCTTAGATGATTTGAAAATAATCCCCAGGGACTACAGCCCGGGTGTTCTTGGATTTTGGCGGGGTACCCATGATCGTTCAAAAAAAAAAGAGGGACTAGCTGCAATTGCGGGACTACCGATAGGGGTATCAAAATTCAGAAATGGACTGTGACTGGCTTTGAAAAAATGGGCAAATATGACAACGTTAACATGGCAGTAAAACAAACCCCTGCAGTGTTTAATTTTTCCTACACTAGTCAGTGTTATTTTGTTACATACGTTGCTCTTTTTTATTCACATATTGACAAAAAGGTACGCGCTATGGGGTTAATTTTACTGCAAATTGGTCCCGGTAGGGGATATTTCATCGAACAACGGGTATATTTTCCCTGAGAAACTGGTCCCGTAGGGCGTTATTTATGTTGAAAATGGTCCCGTTAGGGGTCACTTTTCGAACCCCTGAAACGAGCAAAACGCTGGCCCCCCCCCCCACGGGGACCTGCAAGATAGGGGCCCATCGATGTTAACATCAAAATCAATCTGACACCCAAGCATTAGATCAGAATAGATTTAGATTCAAATCCATTATAATGAATTCTACGCAAACATATTAACATATTATCACACCCCAAGATCAATCCCTGACAAATTTAGAGTGCAGTCCCTGCCAATTTGGGAGAGGGCAAGATACAATTGGCAATTGAAATTTTCCCAGCATGTTTTCCATTTTGATTATGAACATCCACCGTATCCCTCCTGTAAGCAATAAAGTTTTCAAGATATTACTCAGTAAAAATCTAGAAATTATTTAATGGTGGAGGTTACCACGAACAGAACAGTTAGGGACAATTTTCTTAAAAATCAGTATTAATTGGTTCTGACAAGCTCGTCATCATGGTCAGTAGTACGACAAACGCCATATAGGATTTAGCAACAATTAAAAACAGAAAGGGAAACAATTCTTATTATCGTGCAGAGTTCAACAGCTCGTGTACATCAAAACAGAGTGCACCTGGTAGCACCAGCAGTGGCAGAAGGGACAAAGCCCATCGTTTCTTAAACCGGGTGGCAGGAGCGATAGTCTCCGGGGCTCACAGTCCGGGAAGAATGGTGAACAATAGGCCCATCGAGTCAGTTGACTCTTAAATTACCTTAGTTTCAC
>JAMKCH010061443.1:0-105252 GCA_023653785.1 Ophioderma brevispina
AAAAACGACTTTTTTAACACCTCTTGAAACATTTTGGCCCGAATTCCAAAAAGTTGTTTAACTGTGTATTAAACGAAAGTTTATCCATCCGAATAGTAGACTAGGGGTGATTTTTGAACACGACAAAAGCATCATATTTGTCATATTCTACCAACGAACCTTTATAAACTCATAATTTTAATGAATTGATACTTATCCACCTCACACTATTTCAAAGTTAACGATCCCAAACTTATATTTACACGAATGATTCAACGTGTATTTGAATTACGTGCCACTAGGTTGTATAAATTGCTGCAAAACAGCTTTGACCATATGTTGTTTTAAAAAATGGACCTCGTCATGAATTATGTCTCTTCCTTTTTCAACCAGGCAAAAGTCTGGTCTTTTATTAACAACAACACAAACTTGAAAACAAGAACCAGAGAACAACACACACCCAACCCTATACTCTACCAAAAAAGCAAGTCAAATTAAATTATCTTTTAATCGTTTCATATTTTTTTCTTTTTAGGAAATTACCACCATCAGCGGTAATTTTTAAAATTGCGTGAGAATCATGGAGTGTGTTTTTCTTTCATTTATACATGGTGTGTGGTAATAAAGCCTTTTGGTTTTCTTCTTTTTCTTTGTTTTTGCTGTGATCTTTAAAAAAATTACAATGACAAAAACCATATGATTTTGTAACAATTCAAATTTCCATGGCAATTATTTTTTGTCACAATCGTTTTGAGATAAAACAAAAGACCGGAAAATAATATTACACAACAGATTGGTCATTTTTTAACTTCCACACTAGCAGTATTCTAAAGTCGATGTATTTTCTTAGCTCTCAAACGCGGTACGCAACATTTACTTGCAGTGCCTACACACACATACACACGCTCGCGGTTCAGTCGACCGTGGCCACGTGGCTGGATCGAGGGCATAAATAGCAGTGAAGTATTGCCAATAAATGGAAATGTACTACGCAGGCGCGCGCGTGCATCGGTGATTGGTCCAGGATCGGTGACTAGCACTAAAGAAGTCGATACGCAATGCGTGAAACCCCCTTTACAGCTTGACACAGCGGGAATAGGGTAGGTCTGTTCGTGCTGATTTGTTGAAATCACCATTTTGGTAAGCCCCACTAAAAAAAAAAATATTTTTTTTAGGGTAATTCAGTGGTCACATAATTATCTTAATTCTCATGTTTCTTTTCCGCATGTTGAAACATACTCTTTCACTTAAGTTTGATTTAAAATCATCTATTATGAAAGATTTAAAAAAATTCTTCTTTCTAGGCGTATGTTCCTTGTCGGGAACGGTACGCACAAGAGGTGGGGCTGGAAAAATGGGAAGTTTTGCAGTGGTGACATCAGCTTGAGAATATGGAAGTTCTTTGAACAGTGTTGGCAATTTTGGTAGTAGCCTGATGGTAAGTGAGCACAAGTGCTATTACTAGTGGATTCTGTATAATGGTTCAAGGGCATTCTGGCTTGAGATTTCTTAGCAATACGGCTAAGAGCTGAGTCAGTAAATGGGTAACACACGAGAATGAAAGAAAGACATCATCTCAACAGCACGTTCCATCAAAAATCTTTATGTGTCGCTGCAGATTCGATTCACGAAGAAGCTGGTGAGTGCGGAATACTGTCCCTAGGTAGGCAGATGAGATGAATGATACGTCAGGAATGTATGGCATAGTGGGCTTATAATAAACAATTGTGGTTAGATGATCATGGGCAAACCGACAACTTATCCAGAAAATGGAATACGTGTCCCACACTTCTGAATGTAAATTTAATTGCCGGTGATACTAATCAACATAGCAATGAAATCCGAAAAGTTTTCTTCAATAGAACAAGAATTCCTTCTCCCACGCAATCGTAAGATAGCGCATAAAAGCTCACGAGTTTGGTGCAGTGTAGGAAGTCAACGACTGCAGCTCCAACAAAAAAACATGCACATGCCCATTAGTCCCATAATTTTACAAATTGCAACAGAAACAATTTGGTGTTTAAATTTATACTTGGGAAATAGTTCAAAATAATATATTAAAAGTCTACTAAAATCACCTAGTGGAACATGTATGAAAGAAATAAGGGAAACGTTGTTATAGGGGTAAAAAATAGAATTGTTCGAATGGTTTTTAAATGATGTACCAATTTATAGGGGCTACTCCTAAGGTTTTAAAAAAGGTTAGTTTGCCCCCTAATCTATATGAGTTTATCTAGTTTGCTACAATAGCGATCTTATAACAGTTCAAGGTCATCCTGGGGTATAAATTCATAGAATGGTCCGATTTTGATCGGATGTTTTTAACTGTTGAAATTTGTCCCCATCTAGATAAGTAAATATAAATAGATTCTTTGGTTTGACGTTCTATATAAGAAATTACAGAGCTATGATTGTGACCTCCCCATATACCCTGTAGCCCCCGGTCACATTTTGCGTTCCAATTATGAAACTAATATTATAGATGGTGTCAACAGTATATTTTCGGGTTCTGGACCATTAGACGAACAGTGACACCATGTTTATAACGAACGGATATATTGAAAAATTTACCCCCATTGTGACCTAGAACCTATTTTGACTCATAAAACTATTGGAACTACACAGCAGATATGGCAAAACTCTACCTTTTTTTTAATCCTGGAAACTGCTAACAAACACGTGGCATACTTTCGCGCGTTTTGAGACTTTTCATATTTTGACCCCGTATAAACCTTACCCCCTTAAAAATATATGTTCACACCCTTTGATTGTTTAGTAGACTTTTGATATGTTGTTTATACAGTATCTCAATACAATTTGTTGGAATTGACCATTCTGTTCAAATTAGTGGGGTGGTTAAGGGCCAGTCATTTTTCATTCATATTTGAATGGCCTTACATCCGACTGCCCATCCCTACACAAGATTTTGGCGAAAGAAGCTCCCATCCAAGATGTCAAAATGTCGCTGTTTTTGATACTTGTTCAGCTAACCTTATAGTGGAGGTGGAACAACTTGAAGTATTATGCTGGCCAGAAAATAACGACGTGAAACTTGACTTTAACCTATGGGGCATGGGCTGCATCGTAGTGTCTTTGATATTATGGGTTGGTAAGACTTTGAACGAGGGGTGATCAAATTCCATCGAGGTATTGGCTGATGAGAACTGTAGACTGTTGAAACAATAGGTTGCCGACACAGGTTATTTTTCTTGTGTATCTAGGCGCATGTAAAATAGTGAGCAACGCGGATCATTGGTCGCTAAAATGGAAGCTTTTGAGGAATGTCTTTGTCCTTGATGAGTCATTAACGTTGTTTTGATTAGAGCTTGCTCTCTTTGGTAGGATCAAATGGGAGAGCTGACAATGCCCTTGACCAGGAGATAAAGGTCTTTACGCCAAGCAACTGTGGCGCCCCCTTATCTGCGGGTTTGAAAAAAAAAAATGGGCCATACTCGGACTTTCTTTCAACCGCAGTTAGTCATCTTCTTTATTAGCATTGTACAATGATAAAAATACACAAAGGGAAGACATGTAAACCCCAGAACAATTCCAATAGATTGGATAACCGCAGGGAAAATTTAAAAACACTGAATGACGGGTAGACAAAAACAAAAATAGATAAAAAGGGATAAAACGCATCCCACGGGCCAGCCCAAAGAATTAACATTATTGCACAAAAAAAGTGGTAATTGGTCCCAGGTATGCTCCTTGGTGGGCTGGAAAATAGAAACCGATTATAACAATGCTAATTTCTGATATTATCCCTAAAATGTGAAACGTGTGGGGTTTATTTGGGGCACACTTTGAGGATACCTTTCAGCCTATCGAGGTTGTTTGGGAGACATGTACCCCCGGCTACCAATTTCCTAGAAACAATCAGCTCACACCAAAATCAATGTATTTGAATAATAGCGACATGAGCTGTAAATTTGTCAGTAGTTATCTATTGTTGGGCGCTGGTCACATTAGCCTAAAGGGCACCAGTAAGTCCAATGAGCCAGCTTCCTTGCAGACCCCAGAACACACAAAGATAAGATCTGTGACTGTACAGACCAATCGAATGGTTGAAGCCATCCCCCCCCTTGCTACTGTGTTTAAGATCGCAACAATATTTGTGGAATTCTTTCTTTGGTCTATTGGGAAACCGGTCTCATCGTTTTACAGATATAGTGAAGAATGTTATGGGCAAAGTGTAACGCATGGTCGAGAGAGAAAGGGAGCAATAATTGTGTGAATGTTGGTGAATCGGTTATAAGCCCGTTCTTGCAGAGTTTACACTTGTCGTGATAGATAATAGGAAGCTTGACCACCAACGTTTTAAGATGACCTTATTGTGAGAGTGTCACATAATGAATTGATAAGAAAGATTTGCGCAACACAGACCGGATGCAATGAAACACAGATAGCTTTAATAATCGTTTATATTCTGGTTTGCGTGGGGGGATGGGCGGATTGTAATGGAATATTGCACAATTAATGAGAAAGCGTATAAATCCTCATGGAAATGAAAATTCAAAGCTTCAGCAGTTTTTGAGAAATCGGAGATTCATCTGCTTGCACCACTTTTGGGACACCCTGTACGAGAAAGTATTGATGGCCTAGCTTGCAGCATTAAAAATGGTGGTGTATGTGTAGTCTTATTTGCAAGGTGAAGGTCCCCTATTCGTAACTATATTTTTTTTTTGTTTAAGTTCAATGGTTAAGGCTTCTGTCCGTATTAATACATCAGCAAAACGCAATTTAATTGGGATTTTCATAGTTTCAGTAGTGTTTATGCTTGCTTGTTTCTTGTTTGATTTATTTGTATTGTTTTTATTATTTTTTTGTCTCTTCATTAAAAATTTGCCGATACCAGAAGAAGCAGTGTTCCCTATCCAAGAAAATTCACATTATACGCTTGGATATAGGTGAGAGAGTGGTATATCTCGATGTACCTCATTGTGGAAATATGATCTCTCCAGTGGTGTGAATAATCTTCAAGGCGGTTAGCGTAACAAAGCCATTGATCCCGTCTCAAACTGTTCGGGAAGTGACAAGCTCTCAGTCCATAGATTCGTTATACTTCCACACATGCTGAAAGTATTGTTGCCCTCTTTTAAAACCAGGATAGTATCGCAGCTTGAAAATAATTCAATTGCCAAGCAGCAGGTAGGTTTTGCAAAAGCGAATAAGGACGCGTGATAATAGAACAGTAAAAGTTGCTTCCTACAACATGACGAAGGAATTTTTGAGTAAAAGCAATGGGGTTAGTGTTTTTAGATAAAACTTTTATCTAATTCCCAAATGTTCTGACCCCCTGAAGCTGAATTTAGGGAGGGTCATGATTTACGCGGGGGGGGGGGGGGGGGGGGGGGGGGGGGATGGAGGATTGAGGGGGGTAACCCGAAAAATTTTTGAAGAGGGGGATGGGGGGGAGGGGGGAAGTGATGAAATTTTTCATTCAACGAGAGAAGGAGGGAACCAATAAGGGAACATCAGCTGATCAAGGGGGGGGGGGGGGGTGAATGAAATTTGAGCGGAAGCGAGGGGGGAACTGGAACATTTTTGCCGAAAACAAAAAGTTGAATGTGAAATCCTTCATTCCCCCTGCCATAAATAATGACCGCTCCCGTATAGAGAGGAAATTGCTAATTAGCATAAATTCAAAATGGCCGTCATCTTAACGTTTTTGGTACCCTAATCAAGAACCAGTTAGGTATTTCAGTATTTTTGATTTTTGAGTTGTCGTAATTTGAGTCAGTCGGGGGTCAGAGGGGGGGAGGGGGGCGGTGGTGCCTAAGGAGGGATGAGGGAGCCGACGGACTGTGGCATGTGTAAAGTATAGGTGCATTTTTGATATTCGGGGTTTTTGCATTTTTATTTTGTTTTATGATATTTGTAACCCTGCCCATATATTAAGTAAATTTAACAGTTACAAGAGTCCCTTTTTGAAGGCTTACGATGTCCCCTCCTACACACCTCAAACACTATAAGAATGAATGGGAACACATTAGACTGCCACAAAAATTGTGTACTTTCTTCCACCAAAATTTCACTTTTCCACCCTATATGACAATTGTGGCACCCTGTATATGCACATACAAGTTGCAATTTTGTCTTCCGGACATTCTAGACTTTACAACAATATATATTACACACTGGACAAAAGTATTGGCAACAATGGCCAAAATAAGAGTTCATAATTAAAACAAATGATTTCAAACTGTAACATCGGTTCTTAAATACGTGACGTATGGAATGTTTTCAAAGTTGGGTGTGAAACAGAAGTTAGAAGTATTTCCCAGAATCTTGAGTGGAAAAAAAACTATTTTGATTTAATGAATCCACGTCCTAATATGGCGGATTAAAAGAATTGGTGGTCGATAGCTTGCCTATTGCCCCCCAGAAGGAATACAGACACGGGGGAACGCCACACAACGACTCCAAAATAGCCATAAATGAAGTGTTGGGTTTACTCTATATGGTTTAAGAGAAAAGTGCAGTGCGAGTGTGGTCGGAAGGAAATGAGATAACGTCACAGGAATATGAGAGCAAGTCCATTGCTGTTGGACTCGGGACATTGGAATGGAACGAAAGTGGCTCATGTGTAACTTGAAAAGAACCTTTTAATCATACGTTGACATTCTACTGGTTTGTCGTGGAATGTGAATAAGTATTCAGACACGATTTGCGCAAACCACGTGTTGTGTCATTCCCCAAATTGCAATGAAGATGTTACTTTTCCCGATTTTTTTAAAGACCACGGTCTTCCATTGACTTCATCTCTTTTCCTGGGTCCACAAGAAGCACTGAATTTTCTCCGTAAGTTTAGAGTAATCCTACCAAACCCGTACAATTCATGTAAGACGCAATTTTGGATGTATTTTGGGTTCCTTGGGCTCTGTATCACTTCTGGGGGGTGCAATCGGCAGTGTCGGATCGCCAGCTTGTTAATCAGCCATATTCTAGGGAACGTGGCATTCAATCAAAATGTTTTCGACACTCTAGGATTTTGGGGAATAACATTAGTTTGAAAAACCCAAACTTGGACATTCAATGCCACCATGTTGTGTGTGGCCAAGAAACCGTGGTTACAATTTGAAATCATTTTGTGATATAAAAATCGTTTTTTTTTAATGTTGCAATACTTTGTACAGTGTGTGTAGTTTTGTAGGTATTGAATAAACAATAAATGATGACGTACTCTCATTTTAAGTGTGAAAACGTGTAATATTTTAGTAGTTCCAGCATTGTAACACATTTGCCTCCCAACTCATGGCGATGACATTATAGCATTAGGGATGTGACAGTTTAATTTGCATAAAAAATTCAAAATGGTCCCCATTTAAAATTTATGCAAATTACTGTCACTATATGGCTAATACCTTAACTGATGATCTAGTGTTGTTGTGGGGTCTTGGTGACTAACCTGACCAACCCTAGTATAGACACATCGCATGAAGTCTTTACACGCCTTCACACATCTTGAGTTCTGTCCAAAAAAATTGTTTAAAATGGCGGCCATTTTAATTTCTGCAAAATTAGGCACACTTCCCTAAAAATTAGCTTGGGGCCGGAAGATTTGGAATCAGCATTAACATTTGCATGCGATCGAAAACACTATTTCAATTCTTTTACTCAAAAATGCCTTCGAATAGTCTTTTTGAGAACTGGAACCAGTCTATAAGAAGACATTGACCCACACTTTACAAAATGGAAAACTCGGCTTGATTTTTATAAAAACTGATGACCTATAGTCAGATTCAACGAGAATCACCAGGGGCATATTAAAATTAATATACATCAATTGACTAGAAAATAAAGCATATTCAAAAAATCTTTTTTACCTCAATCATTGTCGACTGGAATACTAACCATGTTGTCAACAGGTTGGAATATTGCATCATTCAGGAATAAGCTTGCTCTTAATTAAAGACTATGGCTGGTATCTGAAAGGGAGGGCTAACTTTGGACAGGGTTAAACCAGGGGTAGTCCTACATGACGGACCTTTTTCCTTTCAAAAAATACTGTGAAGTTAAATGTAACGGTCGAGAAAATTCCTCATTAAGTGCCTGTTCCGGCCCATCCATGAGAAAGTTGTCTCGCCATCACTAGCACATTTTTCTAGCGTATGTGGAAGAAAAAAAAAGGTCCGCGATGTAGGGACTAACCCTCTGGTTTAAACCCAGGTCAAAAGTTGAGACTTCCCTTTCAGAATACCAGCCTAGCCTATGAATTGTGCTTATATTCTCACAAAGCTGGCCAAAGTTAGGTGGGATGCAACCTAGGGTATTTGTCGACTAAACGAATAACGATACAGATACAGTGATGTGAAAATGGCGTTTATATGCTAAGTTGTTACTTTTTGGATCAAATCCTCTCATTCAAAATAGGAGCACAAATGGCCCATGAATGGAAAGAAAAAAAATTCACCATGACAATACAAACAATAAAGCGCATCTCGTTTTCAAATACAGTTTGGCAGTAACCTTTTTGGCTCCATCCTTCTTTGCAAGACTATAACTTATCGTAGTACTTGTGCGTCTTAATTTAGAGAAACGCTCTGTAATACATATTTTACATATTGCCAACATTTCTTGCTCTTTATTTGTTAAATCAATTTTTAATGATGTCAAAATTAGGATCCCTTTACACATTTGGCCCCATGCCATATCGTCAATTGCGCCCTCCTTTGTTCCTTGCGATTAAATAGACGAACGCTTTTGTGCGCTTTTGGGCCCAGGCCATATGCTCCAGGAACATATGGGCTAAAGAACTGGAGAAACTTATCTTAAAGAAAGTCAAATTTGATGCACATGACCCAGGAACATGTGGCAAATATGCTCCTGGATAATTATTTGACTAGTCCAGGAGCATATTTTGCCATTTGGTTCCTGGCCTCATTGGTGCATTCAATATGCTCCAGGAGCAAATATTCAAATATGTTCCAATGAGCAAATTTTGACCTAAAATATTTCCAGATTACTTATGCTCCGAAGCATATGCCAAATATCTCGGGAATATTTTGGATTCCGGTCCTAGTAAGTCTAAAATACTAGACCAAGATTTGTCGAGCGTGGGAGTGCAGGAGTTTAATCTACATTAAAGGTCCAACCAACCGTCACTTAAGGGGGATGGCCCGAATTAAGGATATACGTTTTCATCTTGATAGTTTTGGCCTTCACTCTAAACCCCCATCTGCAAAGTTCCGCGCCGGTAGTTCATCCATTTTTGATGCGAGGGGTAAAAACGTCATTTTTGTAATGCCCATAAGTTACTGTGTAAAATTATATTGGTCGACCAAAATGGGGCGCATTTTCGCTCATAACTGCCAAACCAACCATCATTGGCTAAGATTTCCAGGGTAATGAGAAAATAGTAGCTTTCTTCTGATAATACCAAAATGATGGCCACTTCCGGTAAAATCTGGGCCTCTGGTGACGAGGCTATTAGTGATCGAGCCATGGACCTTTAATAGAGATGGGGGGCCTACATAAGTTTCTGAGAGTCTACCACCCGATTTTGTTGTTACGTATTCCAATGTCATCATTAAATTGGGTCATCTGCTGAAGAAGGTCATCAAGTATCTCGACTGAAAAAGGACAGTACACAAAAGTCTTGTGTAAGGGGGGGATTAAAACCCCAAACTTTAAAAAAATCTAATTGGAGAAATCACTTATTAGTCCTATATTTAATCGTTTCAAGTTTTGTCCACAGGGCCATAAGAGATAATTATGGGGGTGGGGGGATTCGATAAATTACACTTTTATAAAAGTGGACCAAACCCTTGAATACCGTTATATCAATCACCAAAAGAGGCCTTTTGTCAAAAATTAACCTTTTAACCACTTTGACACCTTTTGTGGAATTGGGGCAGTGTGGGGCAACCAGCACTCCAATTCCACCCGCGTACGGGCAGTTTGTCCATAATGAAAGTCTCTAGACTTCTTGAAATTTAGAGAAGTACCATTAAACGCAATATGGGCAAATTGATAATTTTTACACAAGTGGGAATGAAGTAAAATACGTCAATGAAATCGTGCATCCTTATCCAAGTTATCAGATAGGGATAATTAAGTTTATTGCAAAAACGCAATAAACTGATTATTAACACAGGAAATGATTGATTGATCCCTTTGGGTTGCTGGTTACGATTGTATGGGAACCAATAGTGCTTCACTTTTGGCTTCCACAACCAATCAGGGTGTTGTGTTTTTCGGGGAAGTCCCGCTTCATGGAAACGGGAACTTCGCTATTTGCCACCGAGGGGGAGTCAGTCGCCCTCCTGGACTTGTGGGCAATTATTAAAATTTTCCCTGCTAATTGTGTGTGTGAGCGAAGCATAGTATTTGGTCTGATAGAATTTGGAATTTTCCGGTTCAAGTCGACAATGTAATGGTTTTTCTATGCGTGAATTTGTGTTTTATTTACGCCATATCGTGTTGGGACGGAAGCTATGTACTGTTCATTGTGCGAGTCTGCGAGTCATGGAAGCCGATTGACAGGAGCCATGTTTTTTTTGCCTTGATTGATTGTGGAATATTACGTTCAGTCGGCATTTAATGGGTTTGCTTATTATAAACGCGTGTTGGGACGGAGTTATATAACCTGTAAGCCAGGCCTGCGTAACGTCGAAGCCACGGAGTGAAGCTTCAGTATTGCATCGATAGATTTAAGAATATTTTGAGTCAGTCGGCATTTTACTGGGTTTTTAATTATATTAAAAGCCGTATTTTCGTGATGGAACAGAGACATTGGGGAACATTTGAAGCACGAGTCGTGGAGTTGCAAAGCAAGTGTCTTCGTTTTGTTCATCTTATATTTTCGTGCCATTGATAGTTCTAGAAACACCGAGTATCAAAACCATCGGTTACCTTGTTCGGCGGAGGTACATTTGAACATTCTCATGCTGGCATGGTGGTCTTGGAGCTGGAAATCGTGCAAGTGGGACGGAATTATTGTTCATGTGGTTGTTCTGAGACGACTTGGACCAAAGCAGAAGTGTTAGGATCGACTTGCAAGTGGTCGACGCGTGAGTTGCGTTTTTTCGCCGAAAAAAATAACGACGAATATACGATATTGTTGCGAACTCGAACTATCAGGCTATTTAGTTAATATCAATACAGGGTGCACATGAAAAACATATGACTATAAAATTAAAATGGTAAAGATAGAGGTTCCATTTGGCATTAAAATTATATAACTTGATGCATAGTACTGGTAGGTAGGTGGTCTTTTCCAGGTTATCAAGTTTTTGTAAAATCAGACCAGTTCTGGCAGGAGGCAAACTGTGCACTAAATGATTGGGTGGCTTGTAAAAAGTTGGTTGTTGTTTTGAGGGTCAAATGAGCAGGGGGGTACAGTGTCCTGGTGGGTAATACACGGGTGGCTTTTTGGCATAATAAAGTGTACAATCAATGCGAAGTTCTTCACAGTTTCGCAGCTTAAAATGCACAAAAGATAGTCGTTTTGTGGTAGTGGAATTTGATAATTAAGAAATCATTGAATCTTTCTTCACTGCAAAACAAAACACAAAATTTAGCGGCTCTGGTCATCAAGATCTCAAGTTCAAGGGCAAGGAAGTAACAAATGGTTTCTATTTAATCATATTTTTTCTGAAAAAGTTTTTCGTCGGAGGTGCTTGCACTTTGGACACGTTTGTAAAGAATAATGCCTGTGAGATTCTCTTTGTATTGTAAGCATCTAAATTTACTAACAATTCATTGCATTGGGGATCTTGTAAATGGGGTTGGCCAAGGTGCGTAATATCCTTGTCATACAAGAGGTTGTTTGAGTGTTAATCAGGGGTAAGTGTGGACACAATTGGGAGTTTGCTGTGGTATATTTGTTTGTGATAGGTATTAAGCCTAAACTTGCTGATAGTAAAACCATTCAATAAACGTTGATGTATGAGTGTGCAAATGGACCTAGGCTTTAATCAATATTTTGGTTATGCATGAGGACTCTTAAGATTGATTCGTATATTCAGGCATTAAGCAAAACGGGGCGTGTAGTGGTTAAATATTGATTAATGGTTGTGTATGTGTTCCTAGGTTCATTGACTCAAAAACGGAAACTTTAGGGCAATCATTAATCGTTGGTTTAACTATACCTCTATGGTTTAAAACACATTGTTCGGAAGAATCCTACATCAATGAACGCAATTGAAAAGTGGGTTTGGCTGTAGTTCAAAAGTGATAGTAGTATGGTCGGTCTAAAATGAAGATTTAAAAAAAAAAAATTGTGTCGAAATGCACCAGTTTACTTAAGGCCCACTGTTTTTTTTTAACGCTCAATGTACGTCACAACAGGTGGGGATGGGATGTCATCTAGTGTGCAAGCGTTGGCCACTGCCCCACAGACCCTCAACCATTTTTCTTATTTTGTTTTTATCCTAAAAATTGCAAAATTATTGTTAATTACGGGTATAATGGCGCTACGTTGAGTATTAATTAGGATATTGATGGAAAATATTTTCATGGGTTTCCAGTTACTTGGAAATAAGTGTCTTTGTATTAAAACATCCCGGGATCACATTTTGGGCTTCTACCTGGGGTGGTAGAGTTTAGAATGTTATAAACCCGTTCACAATAAATCTGGGGGAGATGGGTAGACAAAATAAAGAACTCTTCGGTTTGCGCTACACCTACTATTCAACAGCTACCATAGGTTAAACTGTGGGGAAACTTGGTGTACTTTTAATAAACGTGTAAACTTCCAGTTTCCCTAGATTATCATTTGTTTTTTTGGTTCATTGCGATTTCGGTCTTTAGTCATTACTACTGGAACTATTGATTCTTTGTATGTACTCTGAATAATAGCTTCCTTAATTTTGCACATTGCTGTTAGGGATTGATTCGGCTTAAAGTACTTACTCAGGCTGCTGAGTCATTTGTCACTAGGTATATATTATAAATTACACGTGTTGCTCTCAATTACCAACATTAAAACTGCTAAAATTAAGGATAGTCACTTGGAGTAGAACTTAGAGGACACAGGGGATAGCTTAAGGCCTGGGTTACGCCGTGCGTGGGAATCTTTCTGTGTAATGCGTATGGTTCTGGACTCAGTCAGCATTTCTAAACTATAATCCCAGCTTCATAGGATAAACTGTAAGCAACTTTGGTGTAATTTACATAATACTCTGTAAACAATCAGTTTCCTAGATTAGCATATGCTGTTATTGGGTCATTTCGTCCTTAGTAATTTACTGGGGTCCCCTTGTTTCTTGTATTGTACTCTGAGACCAAATCTTCTTCTCTAATTTGAACATTACTGGTAGGGATTGATTCGGCTTATAGTATCTTACTCCAAGACTGCTGAGTCATTGTCACTAGGTATATATATTTATATAAATTACACTGTTCTCTCAATTACCAACATTAACTGCTAGGCCACGGATAGTCACTTGAGTAGAGCTAGAGTACACACGGGGCTAGCTTAAGTCCCTGGGTACGCCGTGGCGTAGGAATCTTTGCTGTGTAATGCGTATGTTCTGGATCTTTCGCATTTCATAAACTCAATGCAAGTAAGGCTATATTGTCGGGTTAATCTCATTTGTTTGCTCGTGGGAATCCTCGGTCAAATTTTCTGGTGCTCTCTATTTAAATAAGTACCAAAGCTTCCTTTCAATGTTTGTTTGTTTAAGGGGGGGTGGGGAGTTTTTGGGGGGGCACATTCTCGGGTGATAATTTGCTTTGGGCGGGAAATTTTAAGAATTGGTCTTTAAATAATGGATTCTGAACTTATACAAATTGAACTTGTAGCAATATATATATAAATGGAATGGGATGTGGTCACTTAAGTTAGGCTAGGGATAGTCACGTTCCTTAGCAATTGCGCATTTGCTTAAACTAGCTGTAAATCTCTATGTATTCCATAGGATCTAATTGGGACTCAAAGTGTGTTAAGTTAGGCTATATTATTGGATCTGACCTTCTTGGGCAAATTGCTGGGGAGGTGGGAACACAACGGCTTATTATAGTAATGGTCGCAGTGTGGCATTCAGGATGATAACATGAAACTTCGAATGTGTCGTTAGGCCTGTTCATTCCGCGGTACCAACTTCTTTGGCAATTGCTGAGGAGTGGGTACCTCAGTGGGTTTCGACATTACTGGTCTCTGAGTGCTTTTGGAATTGGACCGCAGTTTGATTTGGATACATAAATCAACATTTTTGGAAAAAACAAAACTTCTTGATTTGGACATTGGAATAATAGGGAGACGACCCTGTCAAAAGCGCCAATTCATAGCGCATTGCTTATTCTGTGTTTTCATTTCTCGTGTGGTACTTAAGTTTATTGCAAACCAATAAACTGATTTAACCCCAGGAAGTGATTGCTTATGCCCTTTTTTGGGTTGCCTTGGTTCCCGATGGTATGGGAACCAATGTGCTTCATCACCCTTTTGCTCCACAACTAATCAGGGGGTTGGGTTTTCGGGGAATGCTGGCCCGGCTTTCCTGGAAACGGTCACTTCGCTATTTGCCACCCGGGAGTTCATCGCCCTTCTGACTTGTGGACATTATCAAATTTTCCCTGCCCTCCCTCCTAGTGATGGGCTATGTAAAATTTGGTGAAGTTCATGTTAATTGTTGCAACCACTATAAATGTAATCTACTGGGTCTGACTATTCAGAAAAACAATGTTGCCATTTTTTTTTTTTTTTCCGTTGACCTTTATTGACCTTTGGCACAAGGTCAAGGTCATATGGTCATACATCGTCCAAAGTATATCGAACGTTTGGTACCAACATGTGGGCAATTTCACAAGGAACATTGCTATGAATAGTTATTTGTTATGTGACCTTTCCTTTTCTTTTATTTGGAAAAAACCTAATTAGAGACAATAATATTCCATAAAATTGCCTTTCTGCAGACTCCAGTCCTGTCCAGAGCAATAGTAGGACTAAGGGTTTTGCACAATACAGTCATCTATAAACAATCTTCTTGAATGTAGAATATACCCAGTCCTACGCAACCCATTATTTCTTCTATTAATACCTTGGTAAGTAAAGTAAAACTAAGAAATTGGAAGGAATCGTGTTATTACCGTGAAATCAGCACGGTCGCACTTGAGAGAAAAAAAAATATGTATTCTAGTTATCTTAATCTCATTCGCATGTATGATATTTAATTATTCTTTTCGCATCCATTACCCTGAACTGCTGTCTACGCAAAATCATGTAATAGAGTCACCCTATACACCCGTGTGGGGTGTCTCCCGTTTGGTTTGATAAGGGACGTGCCTCCGAGAGTCTGGAAGTATGACCCATAGCTATATCATTTGTTGCCATCCGTAGGCTATACCAGAAATGCAATTGTGGGCCCTAATTTAAACACCAAACTATTCCTTTTTCCTAAAAATGTTTACATTTTAAGGCATTTGGACATTTAGACTTTAGATTAGTGGTGAAATTCGCTCATTTTCCAAAATTTGTATGAATTGCAAGTGCTTAAAATATAATTTTTAAAAATTTGTCTATATTCTGAAACAAATTTTGAGAAAATTTATGAAAAACTAACCATTGCCATGCATCTAACTTGGCATGGCAAAAAGGGATCATTGCTATTCCAGAAAGGCTAAAAAGAGGACTGTGTCTGTAGCAAGTCCCCATATGGTCATTGTGTGTGTGAGACCCCCCCCCCCCCCCATAACCTGTTTTCATTATTTTCCTGGTCTTAGTGTATAGAGTGTAGAGACTCACAGTCAAGATTATTAACCACGTTGACATGCCATTCCTGGAGGCAAACATCCCTTGCAGAGGATAGGTCCTTCCTTGATCGATGGTTTCATCACCACATACTCTCTTAAACATATCCTGGAGAAAATCCTTCACTACCTCTTTGGAGAAACTGTAGCTTGGGTGTTGATCATTTATACATGTATGACGTTGTGCTATATACTTAGAGAGCGTATAAGCAATAACATACAATAATATTGCTGAAATTTTCAATTTTGTGTCTAGAATTAGCACTACTTTGCTTGTAGCTGGAAGATGCCATTTTTAAAGACCAGAAATATTCTTTTGATGGCCAAAAGACTCAAGACGGGGAACCATTTTAAACTCTGTCAGTATGCAGTGATGACCTACTTGCTACAGAACCTAATTAAAAATCATACACCTAAGCTTTTGAGTTTAGTTCCTGAATGTGAGCACTGGGCTTATTATCTTGATATCAGCAGCTGGTCCCGTCACACCCCCACACAACACACACACACCAACACACAAATCCCACATAAGGTGCAAGTCGATGTTTTGTTGATTTTGTCCATAAAAATGTCCACAGCTGTAGAGAAATTTGACAAGAAGTCCAACATTTAGTGAGTATATCTTAAATAGGACAATTTTAGGTGGTTATTCTGCTTTGTTAAAAAATTTTTTAAAATTTAATAATTACACATTAAATTAAAAACCCAAAAGTTCCACATTTTCAAAGTCCCGCGCCAAAAAAAGACGTTTCAAAAGTACCGCGTAAACAGTACAGTATTTGATAGGTCTAAAAGCCCTAACAATTATTGGAAGTGTCAAATCCTACCCTTAATAGTATTGGCAAATATTTGACCCCTAAGCAGTAGAAATGTTGTTACTTTGTATACTGGATAGCTCATTTACACAGAATGGGCCAAATACGATAAAAACTCGAATTTTCCAAATCGTACCCTAATTTCAAGTGTGAAAAGTACAACCTATTTTTTTCCAGATTTCAGTGTTTTTGCTACCACCCTGTTCACGTTACGTATGTATTGTGCCACAATCTTGAACAAAATACCCTTTTACGTGTTTCTTTTAGTTGCTGCAATATCCCCTTATCATGACCAAGTCCCAGTCCCCCCCCCGGGGAAGGAAATAATTAAACATCACAACATATGACTGAGACTGAAAAGATAACTAGTTAACACTAACTTTTGTCTCTTATTGCAAATCGTGGTTTTTTTTAGCGGTTATAACAACAATCATCCATGGATGTGTATTATAGATACATCAACCATTTTCTCTTGCACATTTTTCATAAACAACTTAGTTTAGTTGGCCACGGGCATTAAAAGCAAGGTATACTGGGGTTGTGTAGGGTTCACTATACATTTGCAAACCATGGGCCGGACCTCTTGGCTTGGGACAGTACTGGAGTCCTAATAACGCAAATTTATGCATGTCCCTATATAATGTATCTTCATTTTGCATATAACAAGAACCCAAAACTCCAGTAATCAATAATTATCATACACGCATTCCTTTGAAATTTTGCCCCCTTTTGGTACCAGTCGATTAAACTACTTTGGACGATGTATGAGCGCTTTGACCTTTGACCTCGTGTCAAGGTCACTAAAGGTCACGGAAAACATGGCAATCAACAAACATCGTTTTTTCTGAATTGTCAGGGACCCAGTATAATACATTTATAGTGGTGCAACATTACCTGATTCATAAAATCACTCTCGTAGACAATCGGCCCTCTCCACTACCCCCCCCATAGGTGGTATACAGCAGCGGGTCTTTCGTCAATTTCCCCTTCCTCGAATTTGTTTTTTTGGGTTTATTGGTATTTTTGCTTATGATTTTTAAGCATATTGTGGGGGACTTATTTTATTCTGAATTAAGATTTTGGGAGTATGTTATCTTACGATTATGTTGAATCTTTGTTTGTGCGGGAAATTTAGAATTGGGTCATTTAATGGATCTGAACCTTCTACAAAAATTGAACTTTGTAGCAATAATATAATAAATGGAAAGGGATGGTAACTTAAGTTAGGCTAGTGTATCTGTCCTTTTCCTTAGCAAATTGCCGCATTTGCTTAAACTGGGCTGTAAATCTCTATGTCTTCCAATAGGATCTAAATTGGGACTTCACAGTGTGAAGTTAGGCTATATTATTAGATCGGTATCTTCTTTGGCAAATTTTGCTGGGGAGTGGGGAACACAACGGCTTATTATATTAATGGTCGCATGGTGCATTAGGATTATAACGGACTTCGAATGTGTAGTTAGGCCTGTTCATAGGGTCCGCGGGACTTCTTTCGCAATTGCTGAGGAGTGGTAACCTCAGTGGTTTAGTACATTACTGTTCGCTGAGTGCTTTTGGAATTGGAAAGAATTTTGAATTTTGGATACATAATATTTGGAATATTTTTGATTTGGAATTGGAAATAAAATAGGAGACTAACTCTTGGCAAATATGCCCACATCATATCGCATTGGCTTTTCTGTGTTTTCCTTTCTCGGGTGGTAATAATATTTTTATATACCCTCGATTTCATTGTTAGTATGAAATTGACAGCAAACATTAAGCCATTTCAATTCAACATTAACCTCAAAATCCAGGTTTTGGGCAAAATTTTATTTTTTTTGTGCTACCCACCTCCAGGATAAAAGCGTATCGCGAACCAAAACGTCGTACAAACCAACTCGTATTTTTAGTATAGTCTTTCCTGAGCCATATTTCTAACCTTGTGTCCTGATGTATTAAGCAAATGAGCTTTTAAATCAAACACAACAAATCCATTAATGAAATCCCCCTCCATGCGTAGTGATGTTTCCTTTTGGATCTGGTGGCAAGAGCTAGTTAAGTGGCCGTAAGTCTAATCTTTGTTGTCAATACCAAGACGACAAATAAAAAACAAGTTGATTTTTTTTTATCTTTCCCCTGCGGGCTGTCCACACTGAAAGTGCTGAAGAAAGAAACGCTCGAACTATTGAAGCTAAAAAGGTATCAAAACGGCATATTTACATCCAAGACACTTAACATGAATTTGAAATTTAACACTTAGTCTCCAGGTAGACAAGAATTATTTTTTGATCTAATACCTCGTAGCTGGCCAGCCCACGGAAGTGTTGTTCAAAAACCTATGTACGCTTGTCTTGGAATCCACCAGGCAAACTAGTTCCCATTACTGCACGGCGCCTAAACCAATTGAACAAACGACACACTTAAAGGGATTCGCATGCCGATAATCCGCGAGAACGAAAAAATGTGGAAATGCATGTTTAACTCATATCAGGATAAGTGGTGTACAAGTAGATAGAACTGCTTTAATGTATAGAAAAAACACCAAATGTGAAAAAAATGACGATTTGAAGGAAATTGTCATACCGTATCCTGCAAATAGAATACAGCGATGGCATCTCGAAATTGCACGAAACAGTGATTGTGTTTTACACTAGGTACAGATAAACAAAGATCAATAATGTTTGGTTTGAGGTCAAACTGATTGTTCTGGGCAACAATATCACGCTGCAAAATCTGTGATATTTACAGGGAAAGGATTTTTGTACTCAAGCGGAATTTTGATACGCACGTATAGTGAAATTACAGATCAGGTAAAAAGTACTGACTTCTCTTAAAACATGGATTTCAAGCCAACCACTTGCAGGTTATATATCCATGCCAGTAACAAAAATAAAAATATGAATTTTGATGATTTTTCCGATTGTTTCGGATTAGCAAATTGATGCTAATCCCTTTAATGCCCTCTGTCATACTTAGATTTTACATTTTCGAGTGCACTTATTATACACAGATACCAAACAGATATATAAGAGCTATTACCTTTTTATTTTTGCACCGAGATTAGAACATATGCCCTTCTGATTACAAATATCATGCATTATCCACCGCGGCAGGGAAGCTAGATGCCTTTGGGATGGCGACCTTTTTTTAAATTAATATGATTGAGAAACGCCGCAATTGATGGTGCTATTTCAAAAATATGCATCCCTATTATAAAGAAATATGATTAATGACTTTGAATAAGCTTTCAGAGAGAAACACTTGTCAATTTGACATTATGAGGCGTTATCTGGATATAGCTTCAAGGAACTCAAGGTAAATGTTTTTAAGTTGGATACTTTTTAACGTTGCCTTCGAAGCTAAAGTGTCGTCCTTAGGGTTTGGCCAGACTCCTTTGTTACCGTCCCAGCATTGAATAATTCGGTTACCCATTTATAACCTGGGGTTGAGATAAGTAATTTGATATAAAGCGCGCCTTACTCAATGGCACAACAACGTTGACCGCAGCGGTACTCGAACACCCGACCTTTGGATTGGGGCGAGCACTCAATCCACTCGACCACATGCGCCCTCAAAGTTGTCTTTACTCAAATGATAAAAACAAGAACAGGGTTCAAATCATTTTTATTTAGTAGCCACGGCAAGTGTTCAGTTGTAACGACATTATTTGATTTAAGTTGGGCAAAGTCAAACAATTTGTAATAAAATATATCGCTTCACCTAACAAAATATTAATCAAATTTTAATGATTGTACTTAATTTATAAAATAAAGTATCATAAAAATGAACATAAGGTCCAACATAATTATATTGATTGCTTTAACCCAAAATATATTAAAGAAAATACTCCTTTTGCTCTAGTTCTGTTTACTTAAATAATTGAAATTGCAATCATATTGATTGAGTACTCACTTGGTGTAAACAACTTGTTCATAAAATTTGAACTAAGTTAAGTGAAGTCGAACTATTTGCATTAGTATTATTTGAAATAATATGCGTGATTTACTGTTCAGTTAAGACTGTAAAGTTAATCATTATGATTGTACTCATTTATATTAAGTAGAACAAATGATTATCACATTGGTCAAACATTATTTATTGATTGATGCAGCTCCAACTCATGTTTCTCCATTACTTGACGCTTGAAAGTCGATTGCCCTTAAAATAAAGTTAAAATAATTATTTCTTATTTTGAGTCTTTAATATTTAGATACTTTGTGTTAAAAATAAAGTAATCGAATTAATTGTTTCGATTCACTTAATCCATATTTACTTATGTTTTTCGCAAACCTTTTCTATGCTTTATTCGGTAAATAGGATGAAAACATAAGTTTGAGTATACAGCAGCCAGCTAAATTCAAGCAATATTTATTAAATTTTCGTCCTCATACACCGTACTCAATAAATTAACTTTATATTATTTCGATTATACCTTTTGAGTAATATCTGCAAATTTACGTACTAGTATCGCAAATTAAAATTTTCTAAGTTGCAAAAACTTAGTGTAAGCTTAATTTTTCGTCTACTTCTGAAAGTCCGTACGGAGACGACACTTTTAAAGTGTTGTGCCGAGCAAGCTCGTGCGTGGAGTGCCCATCGCTCTTTCGTTTGGACCAGACTCCTTCGTATATATTTTGCTGTGGGGTTTGCCACTCCTCCCGCACAACGAGTGTGTTACCTTCCCAGCATTAATAATGCTGGTACCCATTTATAACCTGGGTGGAGAGGAGTAAGTGAGGCAAAGCGCCTTACTTACTCCCCCTTTCTTGTTAAAAAAATGGAGTCAAACTCAATTTGAATAAAACCGCCAGATTAACGGATGTTTTTTCCCCTATTTGTTAATAAATGGATAGTTGACATTGAAAATCACAATCCAGCAGCTGAAGGCAAGTATACACATGCGCCTTCTTCAATGAAAGTGCACTATCATGGTCAGCGTTGGTTAAGGAGAGCGGGAAGTTTGATTTATAATACCAAAACAACAACAAAACAAAAAAGAGAGATTTTTTAAAATAATCTACAGTAGCTATATTGAGAGTCGGCAAGGCAACAGTTTTCAAATCACTGGCCTTTTCTTATATGTTATACAGTCCACTCACTTAAAAACTTACACAAGGCATAAAATTCACAAACCAATTTTAATAATATATCTTAAGCTTGTGGTATTTTAAAGGAAAATCCTTATTCCAAAGTGTTAATGAAGTTCTATGGTAATAAAAGTTGGATCCCAGCAAAGTAACATATTCTTTGTCTGGGAATGGGGTTAAAACAAATGGGCAATTTACAAAAATGGCACTTTTCACATTTTACTTCGAAATAAATTGCCTTGCACTAAAGATAATTGTACTGAAATCATGTTGAGGTGGCCCTTTCTCTGTGTCAAAATACCACCAGTTAATGATGCTAAAAATGGTCAAGAGAGTAACCCTTTTTTGAGACATTCGAAATTTACATACAATTTTCGGTACGCTTGATAAGCAAGAATGTGCATTATTGAACGATAAAATGTGCTTTTGATAAATATTGATTGCAGTCTACGCTTGTCAAACCCAACACCATAGACTATATCATGCATAATAGTCAGGAGGAATTGGGGCACAGGGTGGATGGAGTCAGATTTTTTCTATCGATCGATTTAGTTAATGAGGACCTAAGCAAATAATTTGGAGGGTGTGCAAAATTTCGTTGCAGTGCATTTTCTAGAAATCCAATATGGCCGAAACTCTCATATTCATTCAAATGGCCATAATCTTATGATCTAAATCCAGGTTTTAAAACACAAGGAATCTACTGGACAGATTTTTGATGTGATTTGATCACAAACTTACCATCAAATCCAATGGGCCACACGAATCCAATATGCCCCGAAATTATTCAATTGACCATACCTCATCAAAGTATTTGTGATCGAGGCATAATTCTAGGCTCTTACCCAGTAAGAACTCATATCTGCATTCGAAGTGTGTGATATGCTACCAATCAAGATGACAGCAAATATGACTGCCTTTCAAGATCTTTAAACCCTACAAATGAATATATTCATAATTATGGACCGCATTTGGAATTTTAGCAGTGTGAAACCAAAATACCAAAGACGAGGTTGTGATGTTCAAAGACATAGATCTCATACATTTAATTTAAACTTTAATAATCAATTTGGATGCTATACCGAAATACAATACAGTTGTATCGTAATTTATAGGTTTTAAAGACGCTAAAAACGTCAACCATATTGGCTCCCATCTTAAAATTTTGATGTTAAAGAAACAAAAATGCCAAATAAGGAGTCAAATTGTCAATACTTTCCCATTACCTTCATTTACACCTTTATAATAATAGTTGATTAACTACATATAATATAGATAAATAAGGTTTAAGGATCTTGAAAGCAGGCTATATGCTGCCTCTTGAATATAAAAATTTCGATTACAGAGAATGCCAAATAAGGGTTGTCTAGTGACCAAATACATAGATCTCATAAGTGTAAAGCAGAAAACATACATATAGAGACAGAACAAGCCTTACACTGCAAAATGGGAGAAAACTTGACATGTCTGGATGCGTTCGAAATGCTTCAGAGGTGTTAAAATAACACTTGCAGCTGTGTTCAATGGTAAATATTTTGGGACACTGAAGAACATGTTTAGTGTTTAGGATGAATTCTGGCATATCATAACTAGGTGATATGGAGGAGATAAGATAAATTTAATGATTCCGAGCGCATATTTGAATTTGACAACCATATGGATTTTTGAGGCAATGCAATCACTAAATTACATTATTAACACTCATCAGTGGTAACAACACGGAGTCACGCCAAAAAATTGTCTCTATCAAAAAAATACCTTAATGTTTTTTTAGTGATTTGGGACATATGGAAGCCAGCCATATTGGAGTTTCAAAATGGCACTGCACCAAATTTTGCACACCCTTCAAAAAGTATGGATTAGGCATACTAAACTTAAAACTATCGATATTAAATCTGTACACCATTTCCATCCTTCAGGTGTGTGCACAAACTCCACCAACTATACACATCCACGAAAAGGTTAACTAGAATTATTAGACCCACCTTTTTTCAAATATGGAAAAACTGTAATTTTGAATGAAACCGCGAAGGTCACATTTGTAAAAGAACAAGCATATGTTGAGTTTTGTACACGGACTAAAGAAAGTAACAGGAACACGCAGAGTATGGATTGGCCGTGTCTGCTGTTTTTTTTTTTTTTTTTTTTTTTTTTTTTTTTACAAAAAAGGGACATTTCTGATCCACAACATGTCCCCTCAACTACCTGTAAATTAATTTTTATATCGTCTAAACTGTTGGTCCGAGTATAGTACGTGTGCCTAAACAAAAAATTAAGGTGCTTTAAAGGCACTATCAGTGATGTACTAATCAGATATCGAAAAATCATCAAAAATCAGATTTTGGCATGTTTGTAAAAGTTTAGTATCCTAACATAGCCCAAAAATTATAAGAGCAAAACAGCCTAATAGGACAAAATCGATCTTTTAGTAATTTACTTTCCGTACGGACACTTATTACAACACGTAATTGTAAGGGAGACATCATACTTGATAATGTTGTTTCTTTCCTTCCTTTTCTCAGCTAACAATTTTTGATTTAAAAAATAACTTATGAGAATTTCTATAGACTTAGCATTCCCTTTTAAAGCTGTTCTTGCAACATTTCCAATATTTGTACTCCTTCTGAAGATTTACTGATAGTGTCTTTAAGGTCTCACTAGCAATAAAACTGGATCTGATACACTTATCCAAAGCAACATTAACCTGAGTAATTAATCACTATACAAAAGGACTATTCCAAGGTTCCAACCTGGGGGTCGCGACCCCTTTTGGGGTCGCGGACCCCTTAAGAAGGGGGTCGCGAAGTTAATTTGAATGAAAATGAAAGTACTTGTCCAAAAGGCAGGAATAAAATTGGTTAATAATATAATTTAACGTATTAAGCAAGCCAAACTGATTTTGCAGTGTTTGAATCAGTTGAATTTGTATTTGATTAGTAAAATTTCCGCGCGCATCGCGTGCAATCAGTATAAATTGTTACTTACAGGACTGTTCAAAGATCAAAATTGAACTTCACTATAAATTAGTCATGTCAAGCAAGCCACACTGATTTTGCAGTGTTTGATTTACCAATTGAATTAGTATTTGATTAAAAATTAGTATCAATTGTCACTTACATGACTAATCAAAGACCAAACATGAACACGATTGTAATGAAATTAGTGGTATTTTTGCACACTTCGTGCGCACTTGTTTTAGGAATGGGGAGTACGGCCATGCCCTAAGAATGCCACAACCGAAATGTTTAATTCCCTGTCATCAGTAGATTCAGAGCTTCGGGTAGATATAGGCGACCTTATTGCAAGCCCCTTCCCCTGGCTTGAAAAAATGGCTTGACACTGACGTACCTCTCCACAACACCTTCAATGTTTTCTTGACTGGTCAAATTTCTTTTTGAGAATATATTATTTTGAGCAATGGGGGTCGCCGCAAGCTAAGTGACAAGAAATGGGGTCTCGGGACAAAAAGGTTGGGAAACCCTGGTCACTATTCAAACAATTGATACCACATGTTGAGATACAGGTTATGCAAAATGGTCACAGTCAGGGTCCAATTTTTTGTGACTCACCCTGTATGCGTTGATTGTCCATATGTAGTACATATATATGCATTAGAACATTCCCAATCCAGATAGGAACGTTCTGAGAAAGTTATTATTATAGTTATAATTATTATACTGAAAAAGTATGTTGTTACACGTTCACCCGGACCTTACAAATCCTGAGACAAAATGCCAGCAGGTGACAATTTAGAT
Organism: Ophioderma brevispina; assembly: GCA_023653785.1. NCBI lineage: Eukaryota > Metazoa > Echinodermata > Ophiuroidea > Amphilepidida > Ophiodermatidae > Ophioderma > Ophioderma brevispina. The sequence continues at coordinate 25,309 of JAMKCH010061443.1, forward strand.
ACAATAAAAGAAATGCTTACACGGTTCTTTCATTGGGAAGTAGAGGGAAAGAGGTTGCCATGATCCCTATAAGTACTGCAATCTGCCCAACATTACTATATCAAGGGGTAAACAGAAGGGGCAGGTTACGGAAACTCCCTATACATGTACATGAGACGTGAGTCAGTCAGTCAGCCAGCCAGTCAGATAGTGAAATTCAAATACGTTGCTAGGCTGGCCCCTTTGGGACCAGGAAAAACCAAGATTTACCACTTCCCAAGGAACATCTCATTACCACTTTCATCAAATAATGTAAAATATAATTCTTTCTACATGTTTCAGTTAAGGGCCCTAAATTTTGTTAACCAAAATTCTAATCCTAACACTAGCAATAAAATTGGTTAAATGCCACATCTTACTAAAATCATTTCGAATGAAAATTATCAAAAACATTACATTCAACCATTTCTGGGTAACACACGTAACATTGTATTTCCAACAAAACAAATTTGTTGGTTTCATCCTGAAATAAGTACCTTGAGACGGTTGTCTTATCTTTTAGCTTTTTATCTGAATAGGGATTTACACTACAATGTATAAAATCTGTAAGAAATGTGTAAATCTTGTGGCTCAAGATACCTTGAAGTCCTAATACTGGCACATTTCGTATGATAAGTAAAAGTTAAATGAGAACACGTGTGGCGCAACGGATAAAATGCAGGGCTCATGATTCTAAAACCATTGTAAAAATCGTGAATTTGAGCCCCGCTGAGCTGTGGTCAATGCGTTTGTGTCCCTGGGCAAGATACTTAATCTCAATTGCCTCATCGACCCAAGCAAAACTCTGGGGCGGAGCTGTTAGGGGAATGCCACAATCTAAGTGTTGAGAGATTTGAGCGCCTATAAAACTATCCGACCTAGATTAAAAATGAAAAAAATGATTCTGATAATTTCCTAGTGACAGTGGAAAAATGTAAAGAGAGCTTTGATACTGAATGGTGAGAAGCGCTATCTAAATCTGCACATTTTATTTATTTGAAAAAATTGAGAAAATCGTCTGTGGATACAAAGTATTTTTGAGAACAATGCATACAAGTATACGAACAAATTGTAATTGGGGTTTAACTTAATAATGAAATTTAGACTTTCACTATTGCCATAGTGAAAGTCTATACTTACCTATGGGAATATCGTGATTAGTTTTGTTTTTCTAAGAATATGTGATAAAGACTATTTAAGATATATCTATACGATCTACATGGAAATAGTAAGGACTAAAATAGCAGAAATCTGTGTTTGTGCGTCTGCTAAGTGGTACACGCTGTAACTCGAGAGTATCTTAATCGTAATCACTAGAATCTAATGATCCTTGTACGGGGCAGGACTTTCCCTAAACCACAGAGAAAATAAATATTCAACGAAAATATATAAATATTCTAATACCGTTTCCAATGTGTGTACACTTTGAGATATTTTTAGTACTAGATTTTAAAAATTTATATCTCAAGAAATCACAAGAATCACAAGAATGTGTTGGTTTATTGGTAACGATCTTCTCAGAATCAGATAACATTCCCAAGTGGAAGTGGGTTGCCCTCAGATTTATCGAGGAGATTAAATCCAAATTTAGACAACTAAGATGCGATTCTTAAGAATTATATTGATTCAGACGTGAATTATGACGATATGTCTAGAATCATTTCTGACAGTCGAAAAATATCTTATAGTGCCGCAGCATCAGGTGAAAAGGGGCCTTAAATTTCTACCAACCAGGGCCAGAATAATAACGTTTGCTATCATAGCTAAAATTGATCATTGGGTTGTGTAGTTCATGAAAATACGTGATGACAAAAATAAAAGTGATGGCAATTTGCATAAACCAACATTTTTGAAAATGGCCGCCATTTTAAAGGTAATAGCACTACTATGGTGACTAAGTGTCGGAATGTATGTTGTCTGGGTCAAGAGGTGCAATATACAATTGCCAGAATTGTCTGAGTCATGGAAATTTATATACACGGCTATTTTTCAAGATGGCCGACATCTCGTCAAAGAAAACCGTATAATTCTTATTATATAACCTAAGAAGATGATTTTGGTGTCAAAATGAGTGTTTTAAATACAAGTACCCAAGAGTGTTAACTTACTGCAATGTCAGGCTTAATGTGGCAAAGTGATAAAATCTATTAACCCAGATGCTTGATAATTAATATCAACACAGAATTATCAGTAACTCCTCCTTAGAACTTCCTAACTACGCTTTATGACCCCTATGAACGAAAAATCCAAAACATTGACTACCAATAGGTGTGCACGTGACCATGAACATTTAATTGTTCGAAATTCGGGGCCATTTTACTCTTGACATATCTGAAACAAACAAATAATAGTTTCGATTAAAGTAATACCGGCCTAAATATCAAAATTCCCATGCAATTCCAGATATATGTTTTGGGTGAATACAAATAGAGTAGTCAAGGTGTCACATTTTGGGTGTCACATTGGTAGTCCATGAATAACATGACTCACGACTCATCTGACAGTTTTGAGAATATTGCTGTTGAAATCCTTGACCTAAAAACATCCACTTTGTCACCAAAATCGTAATTTTAGGTGCTGTATAGCATGAGGTATAAAGGATTTTGCCTTTTATATGTTGACCATCTTGCAAAAAAGTGACGTATGAAAACTTCCATTACTTTTATATTCATCTGACAGTTTTGTAAATAGTTTTATTGAACTCCTTGACCCTGAGAATCTTTAATTTGACACCACAATCATCCTCATAGGCTATATAATAAGAAATGTAAGGTTTGTGTCAATACAATGTCAGCCATCTTGGAAAATATCGGCATATGCAACATTTTATAGTTTTGGGAATAGTTTTATTGAACTCCTTGACCCAGAAAAAAACATTTTTTACACCAAAATTGTCTTCTTAGGTGTTTTTGGCTTTAAGATGGCTTCCGTTTTGGAAAATGGCGTCGTATGCAAATTGCCACCACTTTTAATTTTGTCATCACCCGTTTTCATGAACTCCACATCCCTACGGTCAATTTTAGCTATGATGACGAATGTTATTATTCCGGCCCCGGTACCACTCTCCTAAACTGGTTGGTGCTGCAGCACTATGTGGTATGGAATGCTTATTTCGTTGCTTATCTGGCAAACAGGTGGAAAGATTATGGCCAAATTAACTTTTATCATTATCAGCTTATTTCTTAGTTATAAGCTGCACCATGTTGCTAATTAAATGTTTGAAGTGTGAATGCATTTTACCATTGAATTGGCCTAATTCCTCAAGCAAATTCTTATTACATAACCTAACAATGATAAAAGTTAATTTGGCCATAATCTTTCCACCTGTTTATCAGATAAGCAACAAAATAAGTATTCCATATCATACAATCAGCTTTAATGTCACGAGTGAGTTTGGACATGCCATTTTCAATGCAATGGTATTCAATGAGGCATGACTGGAGAAATGGCATTAAGGTGCCATTTGAAAGCTCACTGTAGCTACTTATTATTATAGTCATAGAGCACACAGTTTCGCTAAAAAAAAAAAAAAAAAAAAATTTTAATTTTGTCATCACCCGTTTTCATGAACTCCACATCCCTACGGTCAATTTTAGCTATGATGACGAATGTTATTATTCCGGCCCCGGTACCACTCTCCTAAACTGGTTGGTGCTGCAGCACTATGTGGTATGGAATACTTATTTTGTTGCTTATCTGATAAACAGGTGGAAAGATTATGGCCAAATTAACTTTTATCATTGTTAGGTTATGTAATAAGAATTTGCTTGAGGAATTAGGCCAATTCAATGGTAAAATGCATTCACACTTCAAACATTTAATTAGCAACATGGTGCAGCTTATAACTAAGAAATAAGCTGATTTCACAATCAGCTTTAATGTCACGAGTGAGTTTTGACATGCCATTTTCAATGCAATGGTATTCAATGAGGCATGACTGGAGAAATGGCATTAAGGTGCCATTTGAAAGCTCACTGTAGCTACTTATTATTATAGTCATAGAGCACACAGTTTCGCTATATTAACCCTTTGTTTCAAGATTGAGTTTTTAATTTAATATGTAACATAATAGTCTTGTGAATATGTGGCAAGAAAGTAGTTTAGTTACGACCCAGGTTGTGCATGTCTATCTCCTTTTACACCGGACTGTTGCTTTAAGAAAATATTTAAGGAAATATATATATATATACATCTCCGGTATGACTTCTAAATAAATTTCTCTCCTTTGGGGCTCGTATCAAAGTGAACACGTTTCTTAGTGAACGAGCGTATGTCGTTCAAATCATATTCAACCATATCTGGTCAATAACCTAACGTTTACTCAGAACAAGGCGTAAAGACATAATGACATCCTTCCCCTTTTTTCACTCTAGACAGAGATTTGGTGGCGACGTGGAAATTGTTTCCGAAGATGTTCCCTTGAAAGCAGGAAGAGATAAACGTATCCTTCCCAAGAGTCTAAGAACAGTTTTTGTTCCTGAATATTTTTAATGTCTTGATTGGGGATTGTCTTTTGAAGTATAACTCTTGATTGATATGACTTAATTTCTAGAAAAAACATATTAAACCTGTCTTAACCAGGTTTTTGGTAGATGTAGAATAAGATTGATTTGTAAAATTAAATTATAATTATTTCTCCTTAAAACGACAACCAAATGTTTTCATTGACATTTTGTATTTTTAATTACACATGAAGGTTTTAATATCTGTAAAGTTTAGATATATGAAACCTTTTAATTTAACTCCTGTTTGAATAATCACTTTTTTGCAGAATACGGGGGGGGGGGGGGGGGGGGGGGGGGGGGTGATGTGAGATAATAATCAGATGATTTTCACAGACTTGGTATGATAATGGTGTTAAGTTTTTTTTTAACGATCTTTGGATGAGAATGGTAACACTTTGGCCGTCAATGTTTTACAAGAAATACAACTCAAGGTCAATTTATGGAATATTTTCTCCCTCACATTTTCTATCCATTGACATGGAAAAGAAGGTGTCAACATGGTGGATGGGATGAAATGATATCATATTCCCCCCCCCCCCTTTCCGTGAAGAATTTTTAATAAAATTCATAAAACTACAAAGCAGTGGCGTAAAGGGCCTGTTCCGCTCTGAGGGGGCAAATTTCCCCGTCTTGGAAGTTTTCCCTCTCAGGGGGTCAAAGGCCAATTTTTCCGTCAGAGGGCTTAAAAAACGGCTGATTAGCATGATTTTTGCAATTTTTTCCGGCCAAAGTCGTCGGGGGGGGGGGCACTGTGCCCCCCTTCCCCGCCTGTTACGCCACTGGCTACAAAGGTATGTAAACTTATTCCTGACAATATGTGTCCCATAAATTTTTCATACCCCCTTCATCGGAACTCAATGAAATATAATGGATCCAGATTTAGATTGGACTAACATTTTATTTCATACCATTACAGCCCCCATCCACCAGGTTAAGATCTTTCAGTTTATGTTTGCATAGGTTTTTGTGGTGTTAATATTCTTTATCAATGGGTACTTTTTGGCAATGGCAATGTTGAAGATCTCCACATTTGTTTGGGATGTGTAGGTCATCTCTCAATTCTGGAGTGAGATCCACCTGACGGTTAATAACCAACTTAAAATTAAATTATGAGAGATTTTATTAGGTTATCTTAGAGGTTGAGTTTTTTCCAAATTTAACTTCGAAGCCCTATATGCAGCACAGTACTTTATATGGATTTCTAGATGTAAAAACAACAATCCTCATTTGTAGGTTTTATCAATTGGCTAAATCTGTAGGTATATTGAAAATGGTAGATGCAGCAAAGATCCACGATTCTTGCAAAGTGGTGCAGCAGGTGAAATAGTATCAATCTTTATGATTCTTTTTGTAAGGTGTTTTTACGTATTATATATATTTCATATAAAATGTATTTTTTGCATGTCGATGCAATAAAGTTGTCCAGGACTGTTTTGCTCTGCATAAAAAGATTTTAGATAGTAAAAACGTGTTTTTTTTATTGTCAACAATATTTTATTAGATGATGGCGTAAATTTTGGCGTGGGATTGGTGTTTATGTTGAGGAAATTTATGAATGAAACAGGTTTTGCTTGACAAGATATGTAACGAGTATATATGCGCGTGAAGCGCGATACAAATATTTCCAGCAAATTAATTTGATATATAATCTTTGAATCAGCCATATACTAAGCATGACGAACAACATTAGTTTTAACTCGCGAAGTATTGTAAATTCACTACCACTCTGCACTTCGATCCAAAATATATAATTTTACCCGCGCCAAATTTAAAAAGGTACATATAATCTTGGTTCTTATCTACTGTATATTTATCCTCGTTTACTGAGTATTAAATATCTATATATTACTCGTTAACTGAAATTAAATTTCAAAACCGTGCAATGATAGATCTTTTGAAATGATAATGGACAACGCATACAACGCGGTTAATCTGTACTAGGCCATGATGCCAAAGTGAAAAAGAAATGCCGATAAGGACCAAGGTGGGCGCACCCCTGGGAAGTACGTATTCTTCCGAATAGACTTTGGTAAATTACAGAATCAGTTCTACGTGTGTTCTCACTCTAGTATTGGGCACATTCTCGAGAAAATGAATTTACTTCAGCTCAATTTATGCACTGAATATCAGTGCCTATGGGTGTTACCATTTATTCAATGACCCCAGCAAATAATGGGGCTATTGATAAGTATCCGCTCGGTATGTAGAAGACCAAAACACTTCACAGATTCTTTTTCATCTGGAACTGCCTAGTCATTGTTATTACCCATGCAACTGATAAAGATTGCAGTGCTATATGGCATCACCCCGATTTAGATTACGCTATTCATGACGTGGACACAAATTACCGTCCTCTTTCACGATACATAAAGTTTTAGAGTTCTCCTGTGTGTTCCCATTTTCTTTGACCCTATATTCATCCTTTATTCGAAGGGAAAATAAAGTGAACCATTAAAAGAATGAGAAAAATATAAACTTGTCTTGGCACAATGTTGAATCCAAGAATCTTGGTGCCAGAAACAAAGCGTAATCTTGCTGAGTACCCCATTTCTATGCCAATTTATTGATTATAGCACGTAATCGAAATCATTCAACACTATATGAAATACATGTGAACCGGTGCAGAAAAACTTAATGAATAGCAACGAGGTCTATATTATATGATAGTTATGGGTGGTGGTTTGCACCAAGAAGATGTTGGCATAGTTGCCAATCAAACTTCTTTCATGATTTACTCATCTTCGGTTCTTTTTGAATAAATGATGAAATATTACAAACAAAGTATTAACTCCAGCAAGAAGTTTTAGTTTTATTGTATTCGTGAATGAGGCTGTAGTTCAATCTAAATCGCGCGGTGAAAACAATTCAAAGCTTTTACCGTCATGGAAAAAACAATGGTTGCAGTCCCTGAGACATCTGAAGTCCGGTACTATAATCCTATTCATAAGGGCGGATTTACTTATCAATAGCAACATTATTTGCTGGAGTCCATGGAACGTGGTGTGTATCGCTTGGTCATGATTTCAGGGGAAAAAAGCGAGAGGAAAGTAATTCATTTTCACGAAACTGTGCACATCCTAGAAGTGAGAACACACGTAGACTGATTTATGATAAGTTTTACACAATGTTGTTTTAACAAAATTATGTAGTGTAGGAGTGCGTCACATTAGTAAACGCTATGAGATCTTGCACGCTAGCCGATACCTATCGTGCAGTGTTTTTGGTTAGGGTTCCAAGTGTAATGCTACTAATGTTCAGTGTGTTTTAACGATGAGATGATGATGACTGATGATGATGATGCGGACGGGACGACGACGACGACGACGATGATGATGATGGCGATGATGATGGACGATGATGCTTGATGATGACCGAATAACCCCATTGCTATATTAGAGCCGCAAGATTCAGTTAGTAAAATGGGTGAGTACAATTCTATAATGCTCGTTTGATCAAGTGATGTTATATGATCCAGCGGGTTGTGGCGAGTCATTGGGGTTGGCCTCGGGATTTTCCACAAATGAGCTTTGCGCTTTTTTTAGTGAACGTCTGCTTGACCTATAGTGGCCGTTTTGAATTGCCAGCGCTGGTGATTGACTCAATCGACTTTATCTCATTGTCTAGTTTTTGGTATGAATTAGTCGATTAAAGTAAAGTTCAATTTGGTTGTCTTAGAGAAATAAATAAAAGATTTTGAATTTTAAAATCACATTGGAAAATAATTTTAGAAATGTATTTTCATACAGAGTCGTCCGAATTAGATGCAAGCGCGCAAAAAGCATGTTGCAATTTCGCAACAAATCGGTTGTAATATGCGTAGTTAATAATGCGCAAACATCGCAAAAGGAAGTATGTGGCATTACAAATGCAAAGTGCATGTGTGTTGTTATACTAATCACTTTGCATAAATTAGTTTGCTGCGCTTATACGTGGTGTTATATTACTTTGTACCAAAAAGCATTGACGGTTTCTAAAAAATTCAATTATATAATATCGTACTTAGCATTTAAGAACTTGAAATACGATGGTTAAAGGTGCAACGAGAGATTTTGGGGCATCCATATATTGTGTCATATGTAGTGATTTCATATAGATAAGACCCCCCAATAGATTTCTTGTCTTTGGTTACAGAAATGCATTGAAAGTGAAAACAAAAGGCGATTTTAATTTTCTCAATTTCAATAAAAACATAGGCTGAATTTAGTATTTGCTCCTATACGAAATTAGAAATTTCACAGTTTTTGTACCAAAGAAATAGTTTTCAGCTTAGTCCGTTCACATAGTGGCGCGGGAAGTAGTAAAACTACATGGCACTACCACATGGCTCAGAGTAAAGCAATGGAATGTGTTTACTTTACAAGTTTATTCCCTAAATATTTGTGATTTTTGAGGTGTAGTAAAAGAAATACCACATGGTTCATTTCGGACAAGAAGAGCAAAATATTATTTACGTTTGCGTGAGAGTTGGGCGGAACTTTTGAGTAGAGTCCATTATGTAAAACAGGGAATAACAATTTTGACCGATTCAAGGAGTCACTTTACTGTCTCACAATGAGAACCGTCTTGAAAGGCAAAGAACACCACAGTAACATAGAGCTTTACCAGAACTCAACCCGCAAGTGAGTATTACCTCATATTAGCTCGAATCCATTACATCCTTTCCCGTTTATTACATCAATCTCCCATTTATTGCATATTATCTATATCAATCTGCCTTAGACGGCGCTTTATACAACAAAGGCGGGAACCTTCTTATACACTGTAAATGTTACTATACTTTACAGTCAGTTCGTTATACTATGCATATACAGTGTGTCCCAAAAAAACTGCAACATTTTGTGCCAGGCGCCATAAGGTTCTAACTAAAGCATGTGACTATTTGTTATTTGTTGTAAGGCAAGAAGGGACTGTTAGCTAATATCTCTAAAAATTAATGTTTTTACAATATGACCTCAGCAATTAAGTAAACCGCAGGACTCATTTTACCAGAATGAGCTGCTAACCACAAGGGTGGCACTGAAGAACAGAATGACAAATACAATTTTGATAACAATTATCAATTAATTGCCCAAATTTCTTGCCGAACAACTTCCACTGGGTCAAATAACTGCATTTACATAATTATTTTAAACTGATAACGGTAAAACATTTATTTATTTGGTGGGCTATTGACTTTTCGTGTACTGTCACAAAACTATGAGGATTGATTAACTAATCCAATGTTGTCTAATTTGGACAACAAGAGGTTTTTGTTGATCATATATTTCCAATATCACCTTATAAGTGTATTTTAAAAATGCACGTTTGTTAGCTGTTATTACCGATGGAAGCATTCATGTGTTAATATTTGTTGCAGCACCAATCATTAAAAAACAACAATAAAATGGTGGTTGGACTTAAGATTCATATTGGTTGTTCTACACGCACACAGGGTGTCCACAAAAATGGTGCAAGGGAAAAGTACCCTTTTTGAAGGTGAAAAAAAAAATAAAATAGTGACGAGATATTTACGTCATGTCATGGCTTTTGAATACGGTTTACAGCATCCGATTTGGTCGTTGCAATCCAGAGATATGGCTAATATTCTAAGAGGGGTGAAATACCAATTATGCCACTTTTCACAGAATGGGATAACTTAACACAATATCGAATCATGCATGTCGATATTACACGTCATTGATTTGAAAGAATTCATCCATCACACAATTATAATGCTTGATCTTTTTTCTTGTTACTCCATATCAATGTTTCTTTTTCTCAGTAAACGTTCTAAAATGACTTCTTGAAGTAAAGAGCATACAAATAGACCACACTCAGCTGGAAACAGACATTATCAAACAATTATTATTGCACATCTTGCATAAAAAATACACATTTTAAAGGTCCCAGGAAATGAGATGATAAACCTACTCCAAATCTTAGTGGGACATTCCATTCTAATAATCAGGGCCAGAAAAAAAGAATACACTACTAGTGACATCATTAGTGAAACTATTGATTTTCAGTTAGTGTCATGAATAGATTCACACCAGTCACCCAGAATTTTCTATTACTCTCTGAAAAATCAATGGTACCACAAATGATGTCATCACCAACCCAAATATTGAATGCTTTCTGGTCCTCCTTGTAGACTTGACACAAACCACATCAATTCTATTTGTATTTCCTGGAACCTTTAAGAGTTCTGGAAAGTAACTTTTGTTCTTGAAGCAAATTAAAAATACATTAAAAAAATAAACAACAACAACAAACAAAAAACAAATTCGTTATCATTACCATAATCATAATGATGTTCAATTACTTAACAGCAACTTTGTATTATTGTGTGATGATCGAGTACCTTTAAATCAATAAGCCCCTTTACACCCATCAAAATGGTATCCCATTCTGTGAAAAGTGGCACTTTGGTATTTTAACCTCTCTTAGAATATTAGCCATATCTCTGAATTGCAACAAACAAATCGGATGCTTGGAACGGTATTCAAAAGCTAAGACTTCATTTGTAATATTTCGTCACTATTTTATTGTTTTCATCTCCAACGAGGGTGCTTTTGCCTTGCACCATTTTTTGTAGTCTATAGTTGTTATAGTCAGTAGAATTAAATAGACTTGAGACTGATTTCTGACACCTTGCTGAAAGTAAATAGAAAGTATTTCTTTTATGTAATTATGTATCGTCAAGAAGATGATACTACAAGTAGTTACAAGGCAGTAAACAAAATATAATATAAAACTATATTTAGCATTTAGCTGATAGCTACAATTTTTATTTATGAAATATGGAAACTACCGGTTGCGATATACGGAAATCCCACGTATAAATTGCGGAACACATCATTGGAATTATTTCTTGTCGATTAGGCATGCCTGATTATGTGTCCCCCGAGCACATTTGTCAATAGCCTATATTTACAGCAAATTGCACTTAACCTTTTCCTGAATAAAATGTTTGTGTACAGGATCCAATTTTATTTGCTAATGTTGTTTCATTAACCTTTGGCTAGTCTACTCGTAGTTATAATAGTCGTCACTGTCCCATATGAGTAGCACGACCAAAATTATTGCTCCGTACTATTATCCATACGTGTTCTCAAAATTAGGATGGTCAATAACTTTGACCATATCGCCATCATGCACGTACAATTTTATTCGATGACTAAACCTAAATGACTCTCTCCACATTCACCCGCCTTCCTTTCATGCCGCAATGCTGCGACTCCGAATTTTCAGGCTACACAACCTAAAGAACGTGTTGTGACGTCACTGTTAACTGGAAGTGAACAAAGCTATATGATTTTGGTTTTTATCTTTGCTCCATACCTTAGCAACAGAAAGCAATCTGAATATACTGGAACTTTGTCTCACTTCAATCTCCTGTTTGGAGTTCCACAGGGATCAGTGCTTGGGCCACTGCTTTTCATTGTATTCACGCCCTATTGCTGATATTGCTCGTAAAACATGGACTTAATGTACACTTATATTCAGATGACACGCAACTCTATTTTTCTTATGATATGAATTCCCCTGGCGATGAATCATGTGTGCCGAGTCAAAAATTGAATGTTGTGTTGCAGACATTAAGTCCTGGATGACTGCTAACAAACTTAAGCTAAATGATGACAAAACTGAACTTCTCATGTTCACAACTAAGCATTTGCCTGCTAAATTCCAGGATAATCATATTCAAATTGCCAACACTAATATTCAGTCTACACATTCGCTCGCAATTAGGGGTATTGGCTTGATGAAAACATGTCAATGGATGAACAAGTGAAGAAAATTTGTCAGTCCGCTTATTTTCAAATTCGTAACATCAGCCTCATCAGAAAAAATTTTTGTCTTACGACATGCCTCAATTCTTGTTCACGCCCTTATCACCTCCCGACTTGACACTGGTAATGCTCTTTTGTATGGAATTTCTAACAACCTTCTTGATAAACTCAGCGAACACAAAATGCAGCCTCTTGTGTTCTTCCTCAAAAACTCGCAAATATGATCACATAACTTCAACTCTTATGCAACTTCATTGGCTACCCATTCGACAACGGATCCAATTCAAGATTCTGCTGCTAACATGGAAAGCACTAAACGGACTTGCACCATCTTAATAATGATCGTCTTACGCCATACTTGCCAACCCGGACTCTCAGATCGTCACATAACTTCTCTGATCAGTACCCAGCACCTTATCATCATTTGGTGATAGAGCTTTTTCTTCATGTGCACCAAAATTGTGTGGCACTCACTTCCTATAAACATTCGCTGTTGTGTTTCAGTTAATGAATTTAAGAAACAGTCTTAAGACATATTTGTTTCAATCTGCCTATAATGTTTTAATTATTGCATTTTCAATTATGCTATTGACTCCCAAGAAGTGGTCAAGTTCCATTACTTTGGAGGTTTTGCCCCTCCTTTAGGTTACATGTTCATGTTGAATTATGTTTCTTCTGTTTACTTGTTTATTGTAACTCTTTGTCAGCGCCTGGATAGGTTTGCCTAGATAGATGGGGGCTTTATAAATGCTATTATTATTATTATTATCTTTCAGTACGTCAAAGAAATGACGGTATCTATGTGAATGTGTTATATTATCCTCATTTAATATTTCTGCCTGTAATCGGGGAAATGGTTCCTGCCAGGGGGTACCTAATTTCATTAGCAAGAGAATAACGGATTTCCCTAAATGCTATGTTGAGTGGATGAATGTGTTTATGTTCAGATTACAAGTTACTATAAATAGATATGGTGCAAGGTAAAGATTGAAATATATTGTACTTCCAAATCGAGGTAGAGATTCAAATGGATAATGTTAGATAACGTAATCCCTATCTTAGATATTTGGAAAACTAGCTGTGGAATTATAAATAGTGCTCACTGGAAAGACTCTTGGCCAGTAATTTGATCTGCCGAGTTGATAGATATGTGCAGTACCAGGAATTGCTGTTTTAAATACCACTGAGGAAAGATATTTAGTCAGCTGTTGTCTTTGAAGCCAAAAGTTCTTGGAATCAAATTAGGATTTCAAATTATTATCCTAAAGTGGACATTTGCGGCAGACAGAATTCATGGTGATAGTTCTACATATCCCGTACTGATATACTGCAGAGAGAAATGTTGGTGTCGTCGAGGGACCTATAGAGACCCGTCGGTTGAGCTACTGACGAAAAATCTTCAGGACTGATCCGAAAAGGACTTAATTTCTAAAGAAGATTTCTATTGTTGGTTGAGTTTTGAAACCCCTTTACCTGCGTTGATATACCTGTTTGGTAAAGGACAAGAACTTAGAAGGGGGGAGTGGAGGGGAGGGGTTGGTAGAACAACCGGGGCTGAGTAGCTGATAGATATCGAAACAAATCTTTTGACAAAATCCCGATGGGCACGAGCCTACCTCCAAAGACACCTTGGGCACGCCAATGTTAATACTATGATGTCACCCAATTTGCACACTAGGGTTCTTGCGGTCCACTTTAGCAATTCCATCATAATGTTCGGCTTTAATCAGTTTATATATGTTTTAATTTAACCTGTTGATTTAAATAAAAGTCAACCCGAGCTTAGATTAAAAAGTTAATCAATGATTGACAATCATTAAATTAATTCAATCTAAATTGAATACGAAATGTTAATTCAATTCAAAGATTAATAGCTTTTAATTTTTTTTTGATATTTTGTCCCCCTTAACAATGGTGATATTTTTTTAAAACACAAGACATTTAGAGAGTAAATATATTTTATTCTTAGTAAGTGCCTGAATGTACGTTCATACCTCACTGCACTGCGCATTGCATTGCCGCTATATTGATCACTTTCCCTGCCGCAACCCAACCCAATTTACTGAAAAATCCAGTTAAAAATAAATGTAAATTATTGCGGTACCACAATGCAATATTTAGGGTAGAGACTGTATTTCGGGCAACGCAACTCACCCCAGCGCAGATGCAGTGAAGGGGCGGCTTCAAAACACTCAACCAATGGTTGGACTGCGGTTCATTGTTTAGAACAACGGAATAGAGAAGTCAAACCGCATCAACCTGTGGCTCGGTTTTGGAAGTCAACCCTTAAAAAATCGTGATATGCTGGATTATAAAACGCCATATTCTTGTACACTTTCTACATAGGTCCCGTTAAAGCACTGTAGCCATAGTCCGGGCTCAATAGTCGAACACGGATAGAGCGTGAAGTTGCGTAAAGATCAACTGATTGAGTGCCCTATTTTACAACGTGTAGGTGGACTTTTGAGGTCGGAGGACCATATATCCTGCCACGCAGGTTCAAAGGATTAAATAAGTAGGAGCGGTTTTCTTTAGTCTTAAAAGTTCACAATGAGGTCCCACTAGTGTCATCTATGAACGTTTCTTAGTATAAGATGGCCAGACTTTCTTTATAGTTTTTTGATAAAACTGGAGCACTCATAGCCCTTACACTTTTGTCCACAGATAAAGCGAACCATACAGAGTGTGCCAAAATGCCACTTTCAGAAAAAATATTAAAAATATTCTTGTGTCATAGTCAGGTGGAAGTTTGCGCACTGAATTTGATTGAAAAGGAATACAGACTTTTTGGTAATCGATAGATTTTAGTTTATTGGGACCTAAGCCAATGATTGTTTGGAGGGTGTGCAAAATTTGGTCTAGTGGCATTTTTGAAATCCTCTGGTACTCTGGTGTTTTTAAAGCACAAGAAAGTGTTAGTAATGTAATTTGCTTATTACATTGCCAAAATCGAATATGGGCTCTCAAAAAAAAAAGTCAAAACATGCGCTCAGAATCATTAAAATGATCTTAACTCTTCAAGTATACCTATTTATGATATACAGAATACATCCTGAACACCTAAAACATGTTCGGCATGTGTTCAAAATCTGTTACAAGTAAACACTCAGCATTTGTTTTTTTAACACCTCTAGAAGCCATTCAGAAAAAAAAATTCAAAAATATTCTTTGTACAAGCATATAAACTGTAATGAAAGTTTAAACTCATCCCTGTAATCCATTCCCGTTTATACCCCTCTCCCTTTGGGTACCATAAACGCTATATAACCATCACTTAAGTTTCAAAGTGTATACATTTGTGTTGGCCACTATACCATTTTTAAATCTCGGGTAAACGACGAGCTATTGATAAATACTTGGATTTTGTGACATACTCTAAAAAAAAAGTGCGAACAAATATCATTTGAATTCTTTCCCTAGTGTTATTGATTGGTTAAATATCTGCATTATATCTGATTCAAGTTAAAGCGTGACACATTGAGCATTGCTTTAAGTTTGGCGGTGTCCTCAGTCTTGTAACCATCAACAGCTATAATTCATCACCGTAGAGCGCGTGATTATGGTGACAACTTTCATTCAAACCAGAAGCCGTGCAGAAACCCTTCATTTGTGTTCTCAGCAATTTCCAAATGGCCGTTTGAAACTTTGACAAATACCAGCGACATGGAGTAGGCTAAATAGGAATAGAGGTCAAACCGTGAAAGGAAAAAATAGCAACAACTCGGCAAACACCAACATTCAAACGGCACTCCAAAGAAATCCAAGCACAAGAAGGAATACAATAGATTGACTCCATCATCCTTTAATCAAATCACAAGGATTGATTTGGGCTGGCATTCGATCCCCATCCGCCCAGAAAATAACGCTCCTTGCAAACGATCTTCCAAGTAGGGTGGCATGCTACACATGGTTTGTCCACCGTCCCAATAGGTTTCAAAAGCTTTCACCGCGCTCATTACATTGACTGCAGATCCCACACAGAGAGTGGGGGTGGCCCAACGTGAATATTTTATATGATTTCGGAAATTTGCTCTAATTCCTGAATATCGTCAAAATGAATCGTGGGAAAAAAGTTTATGTAGGCTAAGAAACCGGTTATATCGATTAGATAGAGAGAAATTGTATCGCGGGTTTTCAAAGTGTTTTACCTTTCAAAAGTAACATCTGAAGGTGCATTTTTGGCACACTATGTACATTACTTTATGAAAAAGCACCAGACCAAAACATTGCTAGTGAACAAATTGACACAGTTAGAGTATCTTGAAAGTTTTACCCTAGTATGATCTATGATCTGGCAAATGAATGAATGGATTTGTTATGACACGTATCATTCCTCTCACGTAAAATAGAATCACTTTACTGAGTATAACCTTCTAAAATATACTTGAACGCATTTGATACACATCAGACTGTATACATTATACGTTCTTTTGTTTTTATTTTTACCGAATAAACAACATATCAGTGCAATTATCAGGGGAGTAGAATTCTAATTTTAATCAATGGTGCTTTTAAATCCAGAATTGAACATTAGGAGAGTGCCCTCTGGGATCATCAGGGGCGGACACAAAACCCCGCGAAAGAGTTGGCAGGAATTTGTTTATATCCAGCCTTGCGAAAGGAGAGCTGGGAGAGTAGCCCTACTATTAAGGCCACACCCTTATAATAATAGTGATCTTTAGTATTATTTCTGATAAGCCTAACTGATTTCTGAAAGGCATTACTGATTTTGAGAATTTTTTTTTTATTTCAGACATTTGGATGGTATTTATTCTTTACTAATAATTAGGAGTGTTTTCTAGCGTGGTGTGGTCATGTCATCGTTATAAGGCCGTAAGAAATAGGACCACGGCGAAGTATAATGTGAAAGTCTCATTTCCATAATATAGTGGTTTACATTTTCAGCATGTTCAGAATACAGTAATTAAAAAATAATGATGTCGAGTATTCTTTTTAGCATACAGATAACGTGCTTACTCTCAGTGTTCCTTCTAAATTAAAAATTAATGTGTTTTTATTGAATGATTGATTTAATTTTACAGGTTTACAATTATTAGTAACATGATTAATATATATTGAATTATGAAGCCTTGGTACAGCGCACGTGATACACTACACTTGTAATTTAGTGATTATTTTGAAACAAATTAATTTTGCCTGAAAAACCTAACGGAGAGGAGAGTGAAGGAAATACGGATAGTGGCATTGCCGGGGGGGGGGGGGGGCACTGACAATTTGGAAGAGGCCACGGTATGTGCGGCCCTTAAACCCCTTTTCGCGTCCACTCCAGCAGTTCTCAGACCCCCAGTTGGAGTATAATTCAGTTCTTAATGCCCCCCTTTTCAGAAAATTTTGGGCCCAGAAGCCGAATTTTGCCAAATTTCAGCTCCCAAGCCTGCAAATTTCTCAAAATTTCAGTTCCCAACCCTACTTTCGGAGACAAAATCCCGTTCCAAGCCCCCAAGTTTTCGGAAATCGGGGCCGCACATCCCAACCCTAAAACAGTTGACAGTCCCCCGGGAGGCATTGCTGGTTTGGAGGTATTTTGTTTGAATTTAAGGCATTTGAAGTAGTTCCAAACTGATTTATTGGAAGATCTTTATTTTTTTTTGGCGACATTAATAATGATTTGTTTGTCTAGTGTGGTGGTCATGTAAGCGAGCGATTAGGGTGGTATTTTGGCGGAGGTGGCAAGTTCGTACTACAAGCTAATTGTGGTATTTTGGAAAGTATAGATGCTGCACAAAGTCACAAACAAAATTACCCAGAATCCTTGGGGGAACCATATTCTATCGAGTCTTCAAAAGGGCCGCCATTCTGCGTGTTGGGGTATATCTTTTCAATACTGCATTCTGAAAATATCTGACATTGAACACATTTTAACTATTTTTTCTCGACTGTGTAAGAAGAAGAACCGTTACGAAGAAAAGAAGCAAGAACGCACAAAGAAGGAATGCATCCAATTAGCTTGACTCCCTCATCCTTTAACCAAATCACAAGGATTGATTGGGCTGGCATTGTCCCACATCCGCCAGAGAAGTACATACTGCAACTGATCTGGTCCAAGTTAGTGGTGGGCATTGTTATTTACAAATGTGTCTTGTCAAACACCCCGTCCCAATAGGTTCCAACAGTTTTCATACCATAAACAATGCTCCCAGCAACAGAGAGGGGGGTGGCCCCAACGTGAAATTGATATGCTCGTCGTAATTTGGTTCTATTTCCTTGAATATTGTACAATTGATCGTGGAAAAAAGTGGAGGAGCCAGAGAAGATGAGAAAGAAGGAGGATGGCTCGATTTGAAAATCCGATTACCCAGGATTACTCAGATCTCATTCACCGGCTCATTTTTGGGGCAACGTCAAGGGCCGTTCAGATGGGCACATTTGAAGGGGGGGGGGGTAGTTAAATATGTTCATCCGACTCAAGCTTGGCCAGTCGGGAAAGTTTAACAACAGGCAAGAAATGACACGTACACTGCTATAAAACAGTTTATTAATTTCCAGCTAAATGTCTCTGCTGGTAAGGAACTCCACGTTGTTCTGAACCCATAATTATTATTTACTCGTGGCAAAATTAATGAAGAAAACAGTGACTTTTTAACGAAAGAAAAGAAAATCAACCTCTTTCGGTAAGCTAACCTTGAGTTAATGTTTTGAGGTAATAAAGGATTGTTCTTATTTTAGCATAATTAACAAAAAAATTCCGGTTAGTTCCATGTGAAATATGATATGATGAATGATTAGATATATGCATTTTGAATACAAATCAACCTTACCTGTTTGTGTCCGAAGTGTCCAACGGTGTAAAAATGCTGATTGAAAATTTGGGGTCAAAGTTATCTGTAAGTGATGCAGAAGAGTATGTTTCGCTGTATACTGGTCACGACATAGTGTATAGTTTGTGCAAATACCAGTTGACAACTGCGTAAGAGATTATTTCTGGGATTTAATTGGGACAGGGTGGATGTAATGTCTCCAGGCAAGACAACAGGAAGTAATTGACACAGTTACTAAGCTACTAAAACGTTTATTAATTTCCAGCTAAAGTTCTCTGCTGGTAACGAATTCCACGTTTGTTCTGACCAATAATTATTTATTTTACTCGTTGGCAAAATAATTGAAGAAAACAGTGACTTTTTAAGAAAGAAAAGAAGAATAAACCCTCTTTCGGTTAAGCGACCTTGATTTAATGTTTTGAGAGTCAATTAAAGGAGGTTCTATTTTAGCCTAATTTATAACAAAAAATATTAGGTTGTTCTGTGAAAATATATAATTGATGAATGATTAGATAAATGCCTTGAAATCTCACCCCAACCCACTGGTTTTTGTGTCGGAAAGTGTCCAAAGTGTCAAAAATGCTTGAAAAATTTGGGGTTCAAAGTATCCTGTAAGTTGATGCAGAAGAGTATGTTTCGCTGTATTGGTCACCATATTGTAAGGTCTCTGTGCAAATACCAGATGATTACCGGGTTAATTGGAATATTTCTGGGATTTAACGACAGGTGTATGTAATGTTCTCAGGCAAGACAACAGGAAGTAATGACACGTACATGTACTAAAACAGTTATTAATTTCCAGCTAAATGTTCTCTGCTGGTAAGGAACTCCACGTTTGTTCTGACCAATAAGTATTTATTTCTCGTGGACAAAATATGATAAAACCAGTGACTTTGTAACGAAAGAAAAGGAAGAAAATCAACCCTCTTTCGGTAAGCTAACCTGATTTAATGTTTGGAGGTCATAAAAGGAGGTTCTTATTTTCATATTTAAAAAAAAAATTCCGGTTAGTTCCTGGAAATATGATATGATGAATGATTAGATAAAAGCTTTTGGAATTTCAACCCCAACCCCACCTGTTTGTGTCCGGACGAAGGTACAAAGTGTCAAACAATGCTTTGAAAATTTGGGGGTCCATCAAAGTTATCGTAAAAGTGATGCGGAAGAGTATGTTTTTCGCGTACTGGTCACGCCATAGTGTATAGTCTCGTGCAATACAAGTTGACAACTGAGTAATATGTTATCTGGGATTTAAGGACAGGGGTATGTAATGTTCTCAAGCAAGACAACAGGAAGTAATTGACTTACAACGTACAACTGGCTACTAAAAACAGTTTATTAATTTGCCAGCTAAAGTTCTCGTGCTGTGGTAAGGAACTTCCACGTTTGTTTTCTGACCAATAAACGTATTTATTTTATTCGTTGGCATAATTCATTGAAGAAAACAATGACTTGTTTAACGAAAAAGAGAAAAGAAAATCATTTTGAATTCACCAACCACACCCATTTGTGTCGAAAGTGTCCAAAGTGTCAAATGCTTTGAAGATTTGGGGTCAAAAGTATTGTAAGTGATTGCAGAAAAAAGATATGTTTCGCTGTGTGTTACTGGAACGACCCATTAGTGTTATAGGTCTTGTGCTAATACCAGTTGACAACTGGAGCATTGGAAATATTTTGGGATGTAAAGACATGGTATGTAATGTTCTCCAGCAAGTAGTGCAGTTATTTGATCCAATCAATACGGGTTTGGGGCAGCTAAGATGAATAGAGGAGAACAGTTATATTTTGAAGTAATAGTAGTAACAGTTGAACCCATCTCCTTCTTTTAATCTTCTCTGTATGTAGCTAAGAAAACTGTTCTATACGATAGGCATTGTATAGCGTTGTTTTCACAGAGTGTTTTTACCCTTTCAAAAATAAACATCTAGGCCAAGAATTTTAGTTTTAACGTGGAAAATTCGATAACAAGCTGAAAATGTCAGATTGGTGCGATAATGTGTCTAGAATAACTACTAAAAGTCCCCCCTAAAATCCTCTTTGTGTTTTTCAGAAATAGGGGGCAAAGTTTGTACAGGGTAAAATTACAAAATTTAGAATTGATCCTTAAAGTGTTCCAAACATTTGTGTACTGTCCAAGGATCAATAAAAAGGTATAGTTTGCCCTATCTACAACCGGTAGTTGAAGTACTACAGACCTAAATCCTTCAAGGCCATCCTGGGGGTTAAATATTTCAAAATGATCCAATTTCATTGAAACCAGATTCAAATTGCTCGTAGAGTCATATTAAAACAGAAAATGTCATCAATCACCTACATGGATTCATATATTGACATATAAGAGCAGAAGCAGTGACCCCCATAGATCCTGTAGAAACCCCATCCACAATGGCCCTGGTAAATTTTGAAAGTAATGACCATCACCTATTTAAATAATGATCATTGGTGTTCATGTACAACTAGACGAAGAATTTGAACATCTTTCAGAAGAATCCGACCATTCTGAAAATTACCCCCAGGTGACCTTGAGACTTTTTACCATATAGGTATAAATACAAGCCATAGCTAGGGCAAAATTCCTTTTTTTTAATCTTGGGACATGACAAAAATGTTTGGAACAATTTACGGCCAATTGAAATATTTCGTAAATTTGACCCCTGTACACAAACTTGCCCCCATATTTCTGCACAAAGCACAAAGCGGGATTTTTGGGGACTTGTAGTATATTATTCTAGACACATTCTGCAACAATTCTGACATTTTCAGCTGTTCCCAGAAATTTCCTCCTTTTCCATATGTGTATTTTATATACTTGGCCTCATTGGAAGTTGCAATTTTTTGGGCCAATATGTACATACTGTATTGCAAGCACCAGACAAACATGTGCTAGTTGAACAAATTGACACAGTTAGAGTATCTTGAAAGTTTACCCTATGTATGATATATGGCTCTTGGCAAATGAATGAATTGATTTGTTAGACTAGCATCCTCCTATACGAAAATAGAATCACTTAGAGTACTTAACCTTCTAAAATCCACTTGAACGATTGGATATATGTTTGATCCATCAGACTGTGTAAAAACAGTATACGTTCTTTGTTTTTACTTTTACCTGAATCAACAACATATCAGTGCAATAATTTTATAATTACATTCTGAGGTAAATAGTAGTATGTATGACCTCACACAACTCACGCAATGACGACAGAGGTCTGGATCAGGGTTACACCCTATTCTAACCGAAATCAGCTCCAGTAATATAGAAGTAGTGACGTACGTCCAATCTGGAGGTCGAGGTATGTTATTTTTTTTCAAAGAAAACTGTTAGGGAGTGAATTCTGATTTAACAATAGGGGCTTTAAGCCAGAATTGAAACATTAGGAGAATCCCTCTGGGATCATCAGGGGCGGGGGTGGGTGGATACATAACCCCGCGAAAGAGGGGGCAGGGTGTGTTTATATCCAGCCTTGCGAACGAGGGCTGGACCTTGTTTAATTGTTTTTTTCGCTTTGTCGTGCGGCATAGGATTTTGAACATCACCAATAGCGGGATGCGGTCCCATTTTCTAATTCACCCTGTGAAATTCATACCAGAAGCAAGCACCCTAACAACTACAGTACCTCTGGCTCCGCAGCAATAAGTCCACACTTTATAATCTACTTCTCTCGTATTATTGTGATAAGCCTAGGCATCACTATTTGGAGTTTTTGTGTTTTGAATTAAAGGCATTTTGAAAGGTCAAACTGATTGGTTGGAAGATATTTGTTATTATTTCTTTGCGAATTACTAATGAATTGTTTTTTAATGTGGTGGTTCATACACATTGTTTATTAATTGAGCTTTGGTTGCTACCGGATGGAGTCTGAGCGGTCCTTGGACAGCGCATAAAACCAAAGCATGGGTCCTGGAACAGATTGGGTGTGAGAAGGCACTGCTTTCTGACGTCATAGCAAGAAAACTAGACTAGTTTGGCCATGCCACAAGACACGGGTGCCTTGAGAAAGAGTCATTCAAGGAGGGTCGAAGGAAGAGAAGAAGGGGTGGCCGGCCGCAAGTGGTTTTTGATGACATCAAGAAGTGCACAGGAACGAACATCGTTGCTGCTACTAGAATGGCAGCCGACCGCACTCAGTGGAGAACTCTTTTGCGGACCACACCAGCATATGTGTATGTAACGTGACATGAAGAAGAAGAATATAAGACAACGGCAGATTGAAAGTACACACACTGGCCAAAAGTATTGCAACATGCAGAAAAACATTTATATTCAAAAAGTAATTTTATAATTATACCAGGAGTGCTTGACTACATATTTCGTAATTATTGTCAAAGTTATGATTTTCAAACAGATGCTGTTACCCAAAATCAAATGGTGCGAAAAACCTTTGATTTGATTATCATGTTCCCTAAATATTGCGGGTTAAAGGAGCGCGCTAATGATAACTTGCCGATTGCACTCCAGAAGGAATACAGCCACAGAACGTAAAAATGGCTTCAAAATTGTCGTTAAATGAATTGTACGGGTTTGTCAGGGTCTGCTGTAAATGTTAAGTGCGAATATCGGAGTGGTTGTATGGACCGGAAATGAGATCACGTCAATAGAAGATGGGATCACGTTCAGGGCCATTCTTCAAAAAAGTAAACCTTTTTGATAAAAAATGAAGTTAATGGTATTGCAAATTTCTACACGTTAATCATCCTTCCAATTTCCTGCATGGTATTTTTAAGCAAGATGTTCAACTCAAACGCCCTCATTTGCAAAAATGAATATCTTTAATATTTTGGAATAAAAAAGTGAGATTATTACACTATTTTGCTTCTTTAGTTTTATATTAAATAGCTTTTCATTTTGTTTGAAATACTGCCTAAAGTATTGCATGGACTTCAATTTTCAAAATTATTTTGAAAAAATACAAATTTATAGGAAATAGACAAGTAATTAACAGAGAATTTTAATTGACTTTGGTATGTCACACACGTGACCCAAAAAACAAAGAAGTTTTTATTACTAGAAAACCACCGTCTCAGTAATGTTCATATTTCATGTCAAAAGCCAGTTTATATGTACCTTCCATTATACAAAATAAATGGTTTAGATCTTTCATCTTTCAAAAGTAATTGATGTGCTAATTACTGTCACACACGTGACCGGCACTCACCATTTTAGTATTTGAAGGACATAAATTTCTGGTCATATTGAAGAGGGTAGCAGTGTTAACTTTTATTATGAGTTAAAATGTGAATATGATAAGTTGAAACAAGAAAACAACAATTAATTTTAATAAAGACTGGTTTAAACTTGATTTCCATGTGTCTTTTGAAAGTTTGGGGTGAAGTTGCCAAATTTAGCAGACTTGCACTATTTCAACACAGGATATCTGCACACTAAGAGTAGCATTGCTCTTTGCAAGTTATTACTGATGACATTGTAATGAAAGTGTTTGAAATAGTTTAGAATATGGAAATACACAAGATTTTATTAAAACTTCATTTTTGGTGCACATTAACAATGGTCTTCAATTTTGTGTTATGTCAATGGAGATGTCACACACGTAACCACCAATGTCACACACGTGACCGTACTTAGTGATATAAATTTGTTAATTACCAAGTAAAGTTTGCTTGTTACTTTTAATTTCCAACATTGTTGTAATGATAACATACCAATGTCTTTCTGAAATAAATATAAGAATGTGAGTACTTAAATATTCACAGAATTTTACAGTTGAAGTTTGAATTCTATAAACCCCTTTTTGTCTGAGGTCACACACGTAACCGAACTTTATTTGCCCCTCATGACAAAATAATCAATCTGGCGAAAGTGGAAACATTATTTTTGGTTAGGTTTGGTGTACGGGTTTTTCATTATACAAAAAGAAATAACAGATTGGTTATATTTGCAAAACAGCATTGGGTTGAAAATCAAAATTTCACATTTTTAGGTCACAAACGTGACCGAAGAATGGCCCTTCATCACCGTTTAAGGCGGTCCGGTAAGTATTCCCACGATGAGTGTGTGTCAAAGACTGCGAAGGATATTATCTAAACTTGATACTGCGGCGAGAGACTAACGTTATCAGGCGTCATTAGAGAATGTGTGTAAATGAACTAAATCTCAAATATCTCCGGGAAAACGAAGGGGTTCTATGGATGTTTTTGCTCAGAGGGCCATTACGATGTTTTGTTTTGAATATGTATCGTAGGTCTGAACCTATATAACTTAGCGCGAAATTTAACGTTTTGTCGGGTACTTGGTGCTCGCAGACACGGGAAAAGTGAAACAAGCAATATGACGGCGCATACATTTCCAACAAAATGCATTTCGAATTTTTCCAAGTCTGAGAATTGTTAAATACTGATTCAGTTAACGTACACTTTTTTCCAATTTTAGGAACAGGATTACGTACTTACCGGTTCGCCGTACTCACCGTTCGAATCAGGAAATTGAATGACAAGAAGAGGTCACGTGATAACGTAAAAAACAACTTTTCATCGCACCGTGATATTGTGCTGTTTGTTCATGCAAATTGACTCGTAATTAGACCTGATTTAAATAAACCACGTGATTTATTCATTCAATTCATTCGGATGTTCAGAATTTCCTGAAATTTTAGAAGACCAACTGTCTTCCATGAGACCCCCCAAATGCATTTCCGATCAAACCAAATCAACCAATCCGCTTTTCTTCTAAAATTTTCAGCAAACCATAAAACAAAACCCGTACAAATTTAGTAAGCCCACTTTTTTGAAGGCCATTTCTTTGTTTCTGCGTCTGTATTCCTATGGAGTGCAATCGGCAATGTTTTGTTCGCAGTCCTTTAAATTCGCCGTATTTAGGGAACATGGCAATCAAGTCAAATAAGGTTTAACCCTTGGGATCTGGGGGATAGCATCTGTATGAAAACACAACTTTGGAATTTAATACTAATGTATGGTCAAGAATCCATGGTATAATGAAATAATATGTTCACTGATTATGAATTTCGTTGTCTGCATGTTGCAATTACTTATGGCCAGTGGTGTACCCATTTCCATAATGGTTTCAGCTTAATGATCCACACATTGCCATATCGGGACTTAGTACATTTGTCCCACTCAGGTACAGTACATATTTTGAGTATTTGGTACAGTTAGGGCTAACTCTCGTGACTTTACGCTTTTTTCATTAAGCCGCTTCTAATGTAGTGATAGTGATAAACATTAGGAAATGAATATGATACAATATTACACATCCTCTCCATCAGTAACGATGAGTGTATTATAACGAATGAAAAAATTACTTTAAATAACAGGATTGGAATTATAATTAAGTCACGAACCATATATTAATAAGGACTCATATTAGCATGATATAACCAAAACAGGATCAACACAAGTTATTAATCAATTTTGGAAGGCTATTTATATATGTAGAGGAATAGATCCTTTCTCACACGTAACATAAAGGCGATACATAAAGGCGACAGGAATGGATTCACAAATTAAGAGGCCTCATGCATGATGCAATTTTTTTGGATTGCTTCGCTGCAAGAAGCCAAAAAACTGCTTTGGCGTCGCGTCACAAATTTGCACAGGGAAAAAGACATAAACCCTATATAAGCATAACAATCATATAATTAGGTCAAAGTACTGTAAAACGTTTTGTATATAATTAAGGTTGTGCAATTCTGAAACAATTTTTGTAATTGACTTTTGCCAAAAGTCAATAAAGTAGATTCATAAATATGTTGATGCGCGTACCAATTAAATTTTTGAACATAAAATATTACGCACCTACAACGAGGGTCATTGATATCTCACAAGCCTCCGCGTGTGATGGTTCATCGCTCACTCACTGCACTCGCATTTGTGACGTCAAGACTACCGATTCAAATTTGAAATAAATTGGGCCTTGACCATGATCTCTTTTCGTGATAGAGCCAGCGGTGTAAAATGAAAATGGCGAGAGCATATGATGTTGATGGAAATGCAAAAACAACAAGGGCAAGTTTCACATCCTCCCTGCTACGTAACAACACTCCTACTGAATTATCAACCAAGGTAAACCATGGGTTTAGCTATGGGTTAACAGAACCAGTATACAAATTTCACACCATTGAATGGATGAAAATTCATTGCGAATTACATCTCGAACCGGGCCTCACAACTCGCCCCCCCCACTGCACAAGTTCCCCATACCGTTGTCACGCGGGAATCATCTCAAACAGGGATCTCAATCATTCAATTGTCATGGCGCTCTTTGGTTCTCTTCGTCGCATTATAATTTCTTGATTATACAATTAACTAAAAGCTATAAAAAAAACGGGACAATATTACGCATATATATTGAACACTTTTAATGAGCCAGAAGGGGGGACGGGAGGGCTGTGCTTTTAGTGCTGTGATGATAGAAACGGCCCATTGCATGCATGTCCCCCGGCATCAATGTCCAACCCATGCCCACGGTTCAAGACGTAGCACCGCCTTCGCTGTACGTACAACGGTCTTGCAGCAATGCACAAGATGATTTAGAAACCTGAGATTTTGAAGTGTAAACGCAAGTAGTATGCAGTGGCCGAATGCTGCCGGGGTGGCCCCAACGATTACGAAGGTGGAAGTTGTACACCTCAACGGCAGAGTTGGTTAAGTTAATAATACTATTTTAAAACAAAAAACAAGATGAGAACAACCACACCCTTCAAGGCCGCGCAACTCCAATAAATAACAACACTGACAGTTCACGCAATGGAACAAACCAATTCAATAAAAAATGCATCATATGATTTGCGTGAACTGGGCTGGGATTCCCCAAATCATAAACCATGACATGCATGACCTCTCTGACGTTACAAACGTACTATTAGTAATTTATATTATACTGTATTCAAAATCTCGATGATGCTATTTAATTGGGCCCTTAAGTTAAATTATAAGAGGCCTTTGAACAGAAATAAAGTAGGATGCCGACAAGCTCGAAAGGAAAATAGCGAGTGCCCTGAGGCAGGTGAAGTAACCAGGCCAGGGTTGAGTACTCTAGTCATTCAGCCTTTTTAGAGTTTACATGTCATGCGACCGTATCATTGTTTGAACAGAGAAGTGGTTGGTTAATAAGTATGAAAGGTTGAAGAGGCTTCTGGCTAGGGCTAGGCTTTCCATTATTATAAATTTAGGTACAAAAGTAGGTCTAATATATAAATAATGGTGGTTTGTATTTATTTCTTTATGCTTGGGATTACGGCAATGAACGGTTATTTATGATAGGCCTAAAAAAGTTCCACAAGACTGACAGACGACATCATCAAGATCATGATCATGATCGAAATTTACACGTCATTGGACCCGCAGCCCCCAAACTCACCTTTAAAATCCGAAGTAGTATGTAAGCACATATCCGCTGTATGCAGAAGACGAATTTACTTCTGATGTACTCGTGTGGCCAGAATTAATTTTAACATATTCCATGGTCTGACCACATGCTATCGATAGAGGCATTCTTCAGGCATTAATTGGTACCATTGACCCATGTCCCCTGACCATGGCTGGACAGTGTAGTCTGTGACGCCGTCGCTCACAAAATGCACATCGTCATCTTGACACGTGGAAAAAATAGCCAGATACTTGGATGATCTGGACAGCAAACATATGTTTTCCAGAACAACGATATGTCAGTATTGTATATTTTGACATCCAGAAATAACGATGGGACAACGTAGCAACCTTTATTAAGTTCAATTTTTCGACTTAAAAATTGTCCCGGTAAAACTTATCTGAGCAAGGTGCCCCCCCCGTACCAAAGAATAACCCAATCATACTGTTGATTTGCATAAAAACTTGGCGGATTGTAATTCAAAGCTTCCGACTTTGATTGGTCAAATGTTGTTGTCAACCGTATGACGTATGGGGCAAATACCTGTACTCGAGAAGCCTTCCATGTTGTAGTAGTGAGATTATATGTTGCAAAAAAAAAGAATGAGGCATTGAACTGAATTAGGGGAATTTCTGGCAGAAAGATAAATACAAGGTTTCTTTGAGTAAGGTTACGTGGTATGAATGAGTTAAAAACCTTGAAGCTAAGTTTGGGTGATTGTTTTGGATCGGCGGTATTGTTTTGGTTCTCGAAATTTCCTCGGGGGCTGACGCCCCTCGGGAGAATCCCGCAACCAAAACAAGTACCTCCGATCCAAACAATCACCCCAAAACAATTAGCTGCGCGGTTTTTAACTTCTAACTAATCTTGATTGAAATCTGTTTCCCGGACTGTATGTGAATTAATTGGGGAAATGCCATTAGTTGTAAGCAAGATATATTGATGACGAAAGGGTAAAGTCACACATGTACTTCATTCAGGTAAAACCTTTTATGTAATTATTATGGAAATCTATGCTTAGATAATATGTGTATTTATACATAATATGTATAATTCTTGCGTAGTAATATTTGTGTGTGTGTGTAAGGAGGGGCGACAAAACGTCACTAAGCAATGCCTCACTTAAGCTTTCACTAAGTCCCTGCTTATACGCAAAAGTCTACACGAGAATAAAACACAAAGAGGGTTTTAAACAATCCCTTTACATGTCACATGCCATGCATGCGTGCCGGAGTATGTACTGTCCCCGGACTGCCTTGGTAATTTTTTTTATGGATAAAAAAAAATAATGCACACGTTGAATATAAAAACCTCTTTACTATGTAGCCCTACTTATAGTAACATACTGTAATTCAAAATTTATTAAACAAAACACCTATGGGCCACAGATAATCGCGGGTCATGTACGTTTAAAATATTATCCGGGAGATCGGAGGATTTGAGAATATATGAATTTATAACTAATAAAAGTTGATTTTTATTTCAAATTAACATTCTGGTTTCATCATTTAAAATTCACGATACAAAAACTATACATTGTGCTTTTAGAATTATCTTTAAAACCCAATCATATCTAAACATCGTGTATGGTACTATCTCTAGAGACAGGAGACTGTTGTATAGTATGGATAGGAACCGCTGATGAATACGTTTGAATTCATGGGTGAGAAATAGTGTGTACTTGCCTTTTTTTAATAAGACACAAATACAGCACAGTAGTGTTAAACACTGACACACTATTCTAAGAATACGCGAGAAATTGAAACGAGAAATTGCCACCTGATTGTGAACGGCATTTCTTTTGTCAGATCCAAACGGGGGTTAGCGGATATAGACCGTATCCTAGCCAGCCAGGTTGGTGGACGCATTCCAGGACTACAATACATTCAACTTTCAATGAGATCCATGTGCAATCGACTTTTAAACATGGATCGATTGACCAGCTTAATGTATGGTAGTCCTGGAATGTTGCATCTTGTCCACCAACAGGTCTGGTGGCCTGACGTCCATATTTGAATACGATTATACAACCTTTCTCTGTGCATCAATATGGCGGAAACAATACCACCTGATGGTGACATATTCCACAACAAAAATGTTCTATTGTTTGACAACGGTGTATGCATTTTTCCGCCATCAAAACCAGAATGGGTAGACCCTGAGGCTGAAGTTTTGGGTATTAGTCGATATTCTGGTATGGGTGGAAATTACGCAGTACTCTCGTACCATGTACGCATTACTCTGTTCATGTTTTCGTATTAGCATGCTCACATTATAATAATTGCACCTCAAAGGCGCACGCAACGATCTCTTAAGTGCCATAAAATGTCAATTACTGTAATTGTAATGCGCACAAAAGTCAACATTCAACTACCTACATGGTTACACTGCACAATATCCGGGAACAAAAGCAAATTCCACATTCTTTGTTTGGTTTATCTACCAATTATATTTGTTTTATCAACCAATGACAAGAATTCTACATTCGTGTACAAATGCATGTACATATATACGTTTTGCGCATGTAACAAAAGTTTTGGAATGTTTGGGATTGTGACAGGTGTGAGAAGTGCACGCGGCACCGCCGCTTATTCTATAGCTAAATTGGGGGACATATTTTCCCTAAAAGCTAATTATTTTTACAACGATACACTCAATTTAAAAACAACAATAAAACTTGAAAAACACTATGATGGTTTCCTCTCTTGTACATCGCCCCAAACACTCATGTCAATAGCTGCGTCTGACATGCAGAATGTACTGGCTAATCTGGAGCATTATGTGAGGAAAAAAGACGGAAAGAACCCCGATCGTTCTTCAAAATACCTTAGACAGAATGGAAATTAAAACAAAAATACCAAGCGTACAAAAGGTCGACATCTAAAACCACACACGGCTAATATTCTCAAATAAATATAATTAAATTTTGATGTGCAACCAATTATGCGTAAATCCACCAGTTATTAAAGAAGTTGACAACTTCTTAGCTGTTCTGCGGAAAGATATGGATTTTGTTGCTGGTAGAACATTTCGCATTTTTTTAAAAGAATCATTTTCAAAATAAGAAAAAAAAAAACATGGCTGATTTTTTTAATTGAGCGACCAGACAGGGGGAGGGCCGGCCAAGAAATCCAAATTCAGACGTCGCCATTGGTTTACACGTAAAAGCGAAATCTTGACGAAAAATTCTGAAATATTTATACGTTGTTAAGGAATATTTTCTTATTCCAAAACCGTTGGAGTTGAAGAATCAACTCCACTGGAAGGGTTATTTCTGATTTTTTTGTATTAATAACGAACGAGGACGAGGTCGTATGTAGGTTATGGGAACACCCATGACCGACCCACATCAAAGCACCCAAATTGGTTTGTTGTTTGCACTCCGTATTGCTGTAATTTCTTTTGACATTTGTGGTGAATTGCTACCGCCTGCGACCAGAGGTAGAGTTAATGCGCCATCGGTACGTATTAAACAAAATTAAAAAGAAAAGGAAGATTTCATACGCATTTAGGTACAGGACGACGGCTATTATCGGAGGCGTTGTCCAAGCAGCAAAACTGAACTTAATCACTAACATTTCAACAGAGGAATACCGCAACCAACCGAACTCTAACACTTTGAAGAGTGGATGGAAGCAAAAGTGTTTCCCAATATATCACCAATGTCTGCTATTGTAATGGATAACGCAAGATACCAAAGCTTTAAAAATCTCAACATGAAGCACTTGAAAATAAATACAGGAATGTCTAAAAGCAAACAACGTTCCTCAAGAAAACAGGGTTCTATAAAATCAATAAACAATACAAGCCACGTTTACAACGATAACGATATAAAATAGAAGAAATGACCAAAGTGCCTCACAAGGTGATATTGATTTTTATTCATCAAAAGCCTTTCATCTCTCTCTCTCAACTGGTGTAAACCTTCTAATGAGGTCACTTTATAAAGTTTATTAAGCCACATATTTCTTATTTGTTTGATATCTGTTGTGTATCCTTAGTATCAGGGGATTTTCTCGTCTATATGAGGAATTTATAACACTCGCTGGGCCTCATTGCTGGTACTTTCCCTTTGTTTTTTTGCAGATCAATCTCTAACAAGAATGTTCAAATTTGCAATTTTGATTTTGAAATTTTTGATTTATTGATGAAATGTATTAATTCATTCTATAGCAACAAGATATCAATAGGATTAGCAAGATATTGGTCATTGAGTATTGGATAATTTTGACCATGATACCTTGACCTTTATTAGCGCTGTAGCCGGTGTAATTTGAGGTTGGAACCTAGTCACTATTTCTTTTTGTAATCCGCGGAGTAGTAAAGTTGAGTAAATACACATTTGACGTGATTAAAATACCCTTTATTTTACCAGGTTCCCACATTTCCAATGAGTTAAACAATTCCATGACTTTAACAATTCGACAGCATCCTCAAACTATAGCAAAACATCTTCAACCCCTATGACCTGGAATTTTAGAGCAAATACGGGAAGTACATTTTCTATTAATTTCATGCAGACACCTTTCGTACTGGGAGTCAATTTTTCTTTAAATTTGGTGAAATTTTCGCTATTACATATCATACAAGCATACAGAGCCGATACATTTGCAATAAAAATACATATTTTGCCGATCGGTGCATCCACCACTTTTACAGAATTGTTTTTAAATAAAAAATGTATTGAATGTCCATTATCGAAATTTCAAGGTAAAGATGATCAAAAGGAAAAACGTACAATTAAAAAATACGAGCAATTTGAATGAAGGCAAGTCAGGTCAAAATAAATTAATGAAAATGATATTGATGATAACTGTTTTTGTTCCAAACTGTTGTATCTGAATCGTCAGCTTTAAAAGCAAGAACCCTTTAAGTCCAATGTACACGGTTTACTACCCTTAGCTACTTTAGGGATCAATTTGATAATCACACAAGCGTAACGTGACTGTGTTTTCCTCCCGGATTTCCGCCGACTGCATTGAATCGCGATCATGAACAAATAAACTAGATATGACCTAAGTGATCTAATAAAGATATTACTTGTTTAATGGAGGGGCATGGGGTATGCTTATCTAGTGTATACGTTCAGCGAAAATATAGCCCGCAGGTTAATTGACCTCTCAGAGTACCTATTACAGTAGTAAACCTGGATATAGGAGACCCAAAATATAATGAATGGGGTTTTAGGACATAATGATAATGTATAGCGAGATGCTATTGTTAATCTCCTAAACGTCATAGTCAACGATTTAACATGCTCAATCATGCCAGTTAGTAGAATGTGTCTAAAATGATTTAAAGGACAGGTGGAGGGGAAACGAATTTCTATCCAAATTGCATGGATCGTCGTTGACCACTAACAAGACGGTTTCGAAAGTTATTGGACAAACAAATACAAGGAAAACCGCAAAAACTTGTTTCGAACTGCCTGCTATCGTTATCGTCCCTATAGAACCATGCTTTGATTTTGTCGCCCCCCCTGCACGACGAACTTCTAAATAACCATCTATTACATAAAGACGGGTATTTCGGCTTATCACTTCAGGTGTGCTCGAATACATTTGGTACGCCATTTCAAATATACACAAAACCCAGCGTTAAAAACATGGGCGCTTCTTTTGAAATGTCCTCATATCGCTTTATAGTGCTAAGCCTTAAGATTGCAATCACCAGTATAAGCGGGACAGTTTATTCTCATAGTACACTGACAATTTAGTTATCACCGCTTGATGTACCCAGGGTTTAACTGTTGCCAATCTGCATTAAAGGAAATAATCTAAGCAATGTACGAGAGTTTAATTTTTATTCAGTATAAATCCAAATCAAATAGTACAATGATTACCAACCGTTAATGTGAAACAGATGCCAAAAGTTATTGAGAAAAATTAAAGCAGGGAGACCTTTAAAAGAATTCTGCACTGTAATCAATATTGAGACAATCAATACAAATCTCATGCTTATACAGTTGAAACAATCGTACAATGTAGGTATTGTACAAAACAAGGGAACAATCTTACTATTGTGATAGTTGGGTACAATGACAACGGAATTTTAAGCCACCATTTCATCTAGCATTCATTGGTATAGATTTTGAAAGCACACCGTAGGCGTGTTGCCTTTGAAGCTGAGTTACCAGTTGCTATTGTTTGAAAAGAATGTGATTATGCCAGGTGAAGGTGGATTAAGACGCATGTACTTCTACAACGATTATTTGTTAGGGTTACGTATATAGAAATTATTACAAAAACCCATAATTTCGATCATTTTCAAATATTAAGCAAATGGAAGGATTCAGAAGAGTACTTGACTGTTTGTAGATCTTGTAAACCGAATATATACGCCGTTTTTTTGGCGAGTTAACGCGATATTAAAAGCTTGCTTAGTGAAACTTCAAATAATGTTAGACTCTTTTGTGGCGTCAAAAATATCGTGGATCTCCATTTTTTGCACACAAATATCCCGTTTGTAAAAACTGTGTTCTCGCGGCTTTACCAATTGCAGGTAATATTATTACAACGGTTTCTGATGAGATAATGCAAGAACTTAACTTCGACAAAATTTAGGATGTTTTTTTTGTGTACATTCTAAAGAAAATGACTGATAGTGGCTTTAACAGCTTTCTTGTTAAGTCATTATATTGAAATCATTCAAACCAAACACACGTTTTGTGCTGGTACTAGAATTCACAGTTGATTATTGTTATTCTGAAGCCGGTTAATAATCATTATAAATGTTGAATTCCTGTATGAAATATTTAAATTTGTTAACCCTCTCGCCATAAAAAAAAGTCGAATTTAAAAGTTTTCATAGGGGAAATTCCATTCCACACCAACACATTGGAATAGTCTTGCATCATGTAGGGATGTGTTTTATATCAGCTCTACTCTAAGTTTTATTAAAATAGGCGATGGCAGCAAGGTGTACAAGAATAGGAGATTGTATATTTTTCAAATTTGATAATCTAGTTTGTCTGAGCTGTCACATTGTCCTGTATTGAATGTTGCCGGCGAGAAATCGCCGAGTTTAACTTAATTCTTTTCATTTGTAGATGTTGAAAGGAATATAATCTAATATCAATGAGATCACCTTTTACTGTATTCTCAAAGAGTGATCACATTTTTAAAATATTTTGCTTGAAATCATCTTCGCAGTCACCAAACCCCTAATGTGAGTAAAAGCATTATTAGTCCACAGTACTACTATAACAAAAAATAAGATCATAAAAAAACCTATTTTGACTTTAGTAATTAATTGTAAAATGAAGTGCTTTCCCAATAAAATACCAAACAAACCAAAAATTCTGGACAACAATTCAATTATCAAATTAAAGAGAAAAAATAAAAATTTATTTTCGATAATATTGGACAGTGCAGTAGTATTTAAAAAAATACATTCGTATCTGTGTAATGTACTAACGGAATCACAAAGTTTTGTCTTGTTTTGTCACTGGTAGCTTATTGTTTTCGGTCGAAACCAATTTAACAATAGAATAACATTAATCTTTAAAATATTCTTACCTTTGATTTAGGCACTTGAGGATGTGACAATGCACAAAATGGTAAGGAAGTACTCAAAAATAGTAGCTTTCCACTGTAAATCGTCTATGTGTGTTCCAGCCACGCTTAATAAAATACGAATATACCAAATCTACAGGTGAAGAGTATTGCTTGATGCGCAGACGAATGTTTTTTATTTTGGCGCGATTCGAGTCGTGTCGTCTGCTACGAAAGTTATATTACAACGTACGACGACAGTGGCGTTTCTCCTCATATCCTGATTCCGCGCATATATGCTAATGACAATATCATAACGGGTACGTCTTCTTTTATAACCATCGGATGAACCTACGATCATTGAAACATTTTTATTGTATGCATTGTACGTGATCCGTATGTAAAAATAGGAATAACACTAGAATTTTCTTCACATGCGCAAGACTTCTAGAATCCGAGTTCAGATGGAATAAATGCAGGAACACCCCTTTTACTGGTAATTGATTTTGAGTTGTTGATGCGAAAAAATGCGCAGATCAGTGTCACAAGCACGTAACAGTACGAACAATGCCGGAATACAGTACGCTAAATGTCGATAGAACTAAGCACATACCTGTTGCGTTTTGACATGAATTAACAATAGGGGAGTATTACTTCCTAATTTCTGTGAATTAGGAAACAGCGGGAAGCTATTATGTTAGAAATGACCATCCCAAACAAATAACAAAACACTACTCGATAAAAATGGAATACAATAAATCAAATATTAAGTATAGAATGTTCAAAAGCAAATTAGGAAATATTCTGAAAAGGTCTCCCCATGTAGGCAATTGTGGACGATCCATGGTTACTAAACAAAAAAGGTCATGCATACTTTTTCAATAAACTAGTTATTGTTTTTTTATTGTTTCGTAAACATAACGCTTATTATTCACATGGATCGTTTATGAATTTCAATAATGAATCATTTCAACTTGCTTAAAGCTTATTATGATCAGCATGTGTTTTTAAATAAATGTTTTGATTTCTAATCAAATTAAAAAAGAAAAGATCGGATATAAATTCTTTACTTTATTATATAATCAATATAGTCCCTTCTATCTAGTATTCCAGGTACTAACAGCTGGACAGCACACATTCTTGAACAGCTACCCACATTCTGAACAGGTGTTGTTTACTTCATTTGTCAATGGTATGCGATTGCCTCTTCTGCGCCTTACATTGTTTTAAAACGGAATCAGTAATAAACAGTCCAAAATAAATAAGTCGCCCCCTGACAAAGGTACATTTTCTGGAAGTTAGATTACTTAACCTGTTACAAAATGTAAAATGTACACTGCAATGTTACACACTTAATGTGAAAAAAATAATCACACAAGCATAAACCTTCTCCCTGAAGTGACGTCATTTATTAAATTTGATGAATTAAAAATTACACTTTCGTGCATAGTGTATAGTGATTTAACAGTCGAGAAAATCCGGGAGAGAAGTACCAACATGCCTAATACAAGACAGGAATGCCATATACACTGGAATTTGGTACCAACGGATCATCTTCTTTCCATTGCTACAAAAATGAGTACTAACATGCCTAGAATTATGTCACAATGACATTTAGTCTAGTGGGTAGAAGGGGTGTTCGTGCACCCCCTGAAATAAACTTCTAATCAATGTCACTATATCGGAAAAAATGCGTAGAAAACGATTAGCTATGTTAAAAAAATCAAAAAGTGTCCCACGTATCATTTTTATGCAAATTTGTGCAAATTAGTATCGCCATTACAGAAAAATACAATTTTCGATATATCTCAGCCAATACTTTTTTTTTTTTTTTTTTTTAGAAAAGATCGGATATAAATTCTTTACTTTATTATATAATCAATATAGTCCCTTCTATCTAGTATTCCAGGTACTAACAGCTGGACAGCACACATTCTTGAACAGCTACCCACATTCTGAACAGGTGTTGTTTACTTCATTTGTCAATGGTATGCGATTGCCTCTTCTGCGCCTTACATTGTTTTAAAACGGAATCAGTAATAAACAGTCCAAAATAAATAAGTCGCCCCCTGACAAAGGTACATTTTCTGGAAGTTAGATTACTTAACCTGTTACAAAATGTAAAATGTACACTGCAATGTTACACACTTAATGTGAAAAAAATAATCACACAAGCATAAACCTTCTCCCTGAAGTGACGTCATTTATTAAATTTGATGAATTAAAAATTACACTTTCGTGCATAGTGTATAGTGATTTAACAGTCGAGAAAATCCGGGAGAGAAGTACCAACATGCCTAATACAAGACAGGAATGCCATATACACTGGAATTTGGTACCAACGGATCATCTTCTTTCCATTGCTACCAAAATGAGTACTAACATGCCTAGAATTATGTCACAATGACATTTAGTCTAGTGGGTAGAAGGGGTGTTCGTGCACCCCCTGAAATAAACTTCTAATCAATGTCACTATATCGGAAAAAATGCGTAGAAAACGATTAGCTATGTTAAAAAAATCAAAAAGTGTCCCACGTATCATTTTTATGCAAATTTGTGCAAATTAGTATCGCCATTACAGAAAAATACAATTTTCGATATATCTCAGCCAATACTTTTTTTTTTTTTTTTTTTTAGAAAAGATCGGATATAAATTCTTTACTTTATTATATAATCAATATAGTCCCTTCTATCTAGTATTCCAGGTACTAACAGCTGGACAGCACACATTCTTGAACAGCTACCCACATTCTGAACAGGTGTTGTTTACTTCATTTGTCAATGGTATGCGATTGCCTCTTCTGCGCCTTACATTGTTTTAAAACGGAATCAGTAATAAACAGTCCAAAATAAATAAGTCGCCCCCTGACAAAGGTACATTTTCTGGAAGTTAGATTACTTAACCTGTTACAAAAATGTAAAATGTACACTGCAATGTTACACACTTAATGTGAAAAAAATAATCACACAAGCATAAACCTTCTCCCTGAAGTGACGTCATTTATTAAATTTGATGAATTAAAAATTACACTTTCGTGCATAGTGTATAGTGATTTAACAGTCGAGAAAATCCGGGAGAGAAGTACCAACATGCCTAATACAAGACAGGAATGCCATATACACTGGAATTTGGTACCAACGGATCATCTTCTTTCCATTGCTACCAAAATGAGTACTAACATGCCTAGAATTATGTCACAATGACATTATAAAGTTCACATGTCAGCAAAACTGTCAAGTTCCATAGTACACAGTCAGTGTAGAATAGGGGAAGATTATTTTTTTTTCACCAAAAAGTTCGGAATATCCGATTTCCACATGTTTTTTGCTCTAATGGGAAATGACTAGTTTTATATACTCAGGGCGTTTTAGTGCAGTGATTTTGAGTCAGTAATATATCGAAATATTAATTTTCCACCCTATTTCCAGTATTTATATACTTTACGCAACTTATGACGTCATGTTAATGTCATAATGGGAATCGAATGTTGGTACTTATTTTGATACGAATGTAAATAAAAATCCTAAGCTATCCTCTGGTACCAAATTTAAGGGTTGGCACCCATCCCCTTCAAGCGCTTTGTTACAAAAATGGCTCAGGTAGACGATGGTTATTCACATTACCTGGGTGATTCTAATTTACTGTACTTCATAGAAAATTAAAAACTAACAACAAACAAACAAGCAAACAAACACATAATCATTAAATGAATGCTTACATTTTGGGAAAATTATTTGAAGTGATAAAATAGTCTTTGAAAAATCTTTAGAACTTGGTTTTCTCGATTGTTAAAGCCCTATGCAAGAAAGTGTCATTTTTTATTCGTCTTAAAATTTAATAAATGACGTCAATTTAGGGAGACGGTTAAAGCGGCACTGGCACATTTTCACAAAATATGAAATTTCTTCAATTTGCTCTCAAATGATAGTCTAGGCCATTGGAAGAACAGAGATATATTTTACACATAAAAATAACATACCCCTAAACAGATAGGGACGTTGATATGAGGATAAAGACATCCAGGTAATTTGTAGGCCAACTTTTAAGTTTTCCATAACTTTAATCAACAAATGTGTATATAATACATGAATATTTTTGATATTAAAACCACAAAGGTTATAGACCGATCAAACAGTGTGCAGAGCGTGGGAAACATGCATACGACGTGCGTGTTCTTGTGTTAAACGCCATTTTCGTCGTCTGCTGAATTTAACGTCGCCGGCGACGTTAAATTATAAAATCGTTCTGTTTACCCATTAAGAAGCTGATTTGGTCTTAATCATTTTGGGTGAGGGCTTTTGTATATAAAAGCCTTAGGGACGAATTACATACTCAACTGGCTGGCGTTTTCCGGTTCTGTCCTTTTCCGCGCGGTTCACTTAATTCGTTGAGTTTGCTGAATCACTTAATCGGATTAAATGATTCAGAAGATTGAGCGGATTAAATAAACCGACTGGAACCGGGCCAAACGTAAACGCCCGCCGTTTTGAGACTTGAGTCTTGATTTGGTCCTTAACAACCATGCAAAAATAATCGATTTTGAAAAATCTTGAGGCCGCACTATTTTTATTTCAAATGTGCCGTGTCTCTTTGAACTGCTGTGTGAAACTTTTTTGCTCATTAAATGTGTAACATTTCCGTGTACACTTTACATTTTTATAACAGGTTAAAGAGCCTAACTTGTCTAGAAAAAAATTGTCAGGGGTGACTTTTTTTTGAACTGTTATTATAACAAAATTGCGTAATTTAAGTATTATATTTTTTTAAATATCAGAATGCATGTCTTTTAATAGAAGATTTTTATATTAAGATACCGGATCAGCCTGTGTTTCAGGAGTGGAAATATACCTAAAACACTTAAAAATGAGTCATGCAATTTCATAACTTTTTGTAGTCCTTTTAAAGAGACATGAGGAGATTTCGAGAAAGAAGCGCCCCCAATTTTTCTCGAACCTAGGTTGTTTACATATTTGGAATGCTTACCAATGTATTCGATCACACCTGAAGTGAATAAGCCGAATACGCCGTCTTTATGTAATAAGATGATGATTTAGTAGTTTCTGTCGTGCACGACAGAAAGTCAAAGCATGGTTTTTCTATGGGGAACGATTACGATAGCAGGCAAGTTCAAAACAAGGTTTGCGGTTTTCTTTGCACCTGTTTGTCCAACAAACCTTCCAAACGTTCTCGGTATGTG
Source organism: Ophioderma brevispina (assembly GCA_023653785.1). NCBI lineage: Eukaryota > Metazoa > Echinodermata > Ophiuroidea > Amphilepidida > Ophiodermatidae > Ophioderma > Ophioderma brevispina. The sequence goes on from JAMKCH010061443.1 coordinate 66,417, forward strand.
GTTTACAACCGATCCAGTGAAATTTGAGAGAAATTCATTTCTAAAAAAATCTCCTCCTGTCACTTTAACTTTCTTTATCCTATAAACCTCAAAAAACGTTTTCATTACAAAAAAAAATTAAGTGGAAATGTACATTTTTTGGAATATCTACTGATTATACTCATTACGCATAGTGTTGAATAAAGCTAAGAATCCATTTCCTCAATTTAGTTCTTTTTTGGAGACAGTCCCTGCATAACCTAGAACAAATTCCTGCAACATAAGTTTGAAATTGGTTATTAATAACCTTCTGGCGATGTTTAAGTGATGCCTAAATTGCAAAGTGTTTCCTTGCAAAATAATCTCTTTGCTGTAACATAAACTTCTATACACTCTGAAAACAAATCACGGATGGCAAAGGTGCTCCCGACTTGGTTACGTGTCATCCACAGTTTTTAAGCACCGTTTATTGTTTGGGTATGGTATGCCCCACTTCTTGGATAAACTGTGTCGGGTATAAGGGTTAGGATTCGTAGACCTGAAGTGCATTCTTTTAACAAAAGTTTGTTGTCGCCCTACTCTACGGATTCCCTACTCTATAACAGAGTGAAAAACTGTACATCTAAAAAAAAAGATTAAAAATAGTGGTAAATCAGTCCAGAAAGAGTGAAAAAAATCACTCCAAAAGAGTAAAAGTCACTTCAAAAAGAGTGATTCATCACTCCAATAAGAGTGACATAACTCTTGAAAAGAGGAACAGTTCATTTTTGAGCTTCCCCTCTATTAACTCCTCAAAAGCTCTTGCCTCTTTGGCAGGGCAGTGATTTAAATCTTGTTGGAGTTGGACATTATTTTCAAGCTTTGGAGGAGAATGTTTTTACACTTTTACATTTTACAATCATGCTAGCGATATTTTATCGAATTGATCAGGACTATGACAGGTTAGTGTCACAGCTTCATAGATGCAATAAGGGTTTCATTATAGAAGAGCGCCCACATCAGTGTATAAACATTAAGTGGAAATGTACATTTTCTGACTATCTCCTGATTATACTCATACGCATAGTGTTGAGTAAAGATAAAGAATCCATTTCCTCAAGTCAATTTCCTTTTGAAAGACCAGTCCCTGATACCTAAAAACAAAGTCGGCAATGATTCTAAGTTTGAATTGGTATTAATAACCTTCTGGCGATGTTTAAGTGATGCTTCTAAATTGCAAAGTGTTTCCTTGCAAAATAATCTCTTTGATGTAACATGAACTTCTAAACTCTGAAAACAAATCAGTAGGCAAAGGTGCTCCCGCGGAATCTGCTTACGTGTCTCCAAGTAGTTAAGCACTCGTTTATTGTTTGGAGTATGGTTATGCCCACTTCTTGGATAACTGTGGTCGGGTTTTATAAGGGTTTTAGGGGTCGTACACTGAAGTGCATTCTTTTTAAACAAAAGTTTGTCTCCTCCCCTACTCTACGGATTTCATTTTCCTACTATCTAACTAAAGGTAAAGGAAGTGAACACCGCAATCTCAAAAAGATTTTGACAAACTCGTTTGGAAATTCACTCCCAAAAAGGAGTGCCAAAATACACAAAAAGAGTAAAATTGACTCCAAAGAGGGTGAACATCAATTCAATATTTTAACTCTGAAGAAAGGGAAATTTTTAGCTTTGTCACATATTAACTTCTCCAAAGCTTGAAAGGTCACTGTTTGCAGTAAATTTTTCGAGCTTGTTGTCCCTCTATAAACTCCTTCAAAGCTTGAATTTCACTTCTTTTGCAGTGATTTCACTAATTTTTGGAGTTGTTTTATTGTCAGTTGAGGTTTTACTGTTTGACAATTTTACAATCATGCTAGCGATATTTTATCGAATTGCTCAAGACTAGGACAGGTTAGTGTCCACATTTTTATCTCCTTTAAGTAATAATGTCTAATTATTTGAAGAGCTGCCGCATTTTTAAAAAACAGTTGAGATTTTAGAACAGTTGTGTTGGGAAATGTCTAGTAAACTATACCCGAACGATAATGCTAAAAAATGCGTGTATTTGTCATAAATGAAGCATTTTTGAAAGTGAATCGGAATCCCCGTTGTAATTTAAACCGTGGAAAACTGAAGCTGGAAAACGGCAACAAACAAATTGTTTATGTCTGTCCTTGAAAAAGTAAAAATTTTGTTATGCTCTTTTCTTCACAAATTATATTTATAAGTTTTACGGTAAGTTAAAGGTCCATGTGGGGTGCCCCGATGACCAATAGCCTCGTCCACAGGGCCCCAGATTTTACGGAAGGGGTCAAGATTTTGAATATCAGAAAAAAGCTACTATTTTTCTCCTTACTGTGACAAATCTTAGTGCTAAAGGAAGTTTGGTTGGAATGTATGAGCGAAAATGTACCCTTTTGGGGTTTCGCACTAGGAAAGGACCATGCTTCGGTAGGTTAGTAGGTTTATTGCTACGTAGCACAACTGCCAACTTATATATTTAACACAATTTGGATTGGAAAGAAAAATAACCGCGTCCTATGACGAATTATTGAAATTTAGTTTGACTGCGGTAATATGAAACAATTAGAAAAGAATCCGCATTCATTTTAGACGCACTCGTTGGTTCAGTGCATATAAACATGAGGAAGACATATGCACACCTTTTCCGACATCTTGTCTGTTGAAAGCATGTACAATTTGCAGTTTTAATTGTACTCACTTGAAACTCACTTGAAACACTCTCTACCAATTAGAAAGAACCTTAAACATCAGGTCTTTGACAGAAACAAACTTCAAAATGATCTTTTTATGTATCGCTATTCAACAAGGATCTTTCAAATTCATTTACTATTTTTGCACCAAAAATAGTGAAATGCAAAAATTATATTAAAAAGAAATGTCATAAATTCCAGACTCCTAATGCCAGTCCTCTCACAGCCCTGCCTTAACACCCCGCCCAACCCCCCATCCCCCTTACATAACATCCATGCAGTTCACTCCCTCCCTTCCTCCCCCCCTCTACATTTCTACCACACTGTCCGTTCCTCATTAAAGGGGATATATATAAGGCATATAAAAAAATTGTACATATTGAAAAAGACCCTACTGAAATCACTTCACGAGTTTGAAAACATAAATGGATGTTTACAATCTGTAAAAAAAAAACCAGTTAAAAACAGGAAGAGTTACGGGGGGGGGGGGAGGTGGCCGAGTGAATGACATAGCAAAACCCATACATTTTTAATATGAGATCGTCCTAAGAACAATTTAAATCATGTCGGCTCATGAATTGAAGCACAAAATTTGATAACATTAAATTGCCCTTGATCTAAGATACCTCCCCTCATAGACACTTAAAGGTTGCTCACAGGCGCCGCGTGCGGCCCAAGTCATTTCAAGCCGAAACAGACTTGGTTCAATACACTGGAGCTGTTAACAATGGATCGCAACTTTGCTTCCGATCTCTGTTAGAAGATTCATATATACCATACATACCTACATACCTACATACATACTAATACATACTTTTATTAGACATACTGCAAAATATTAGCGGAGCCACAAAATGCTCCAAAGAGCGAGCGGCACCACCCAAATCTGTCCCACTGTATGCCAAGAGGCGAGAAAAGAGCAAATCACATTAAGTACTATCTCATAAACGCAATATGAAAAAAAGGTTGCAGAGCCATCGCCAAGTACCAAAGTATGGCTAAGCAAAAATTAACTTAATTGCTGCAGCTTACACGCATCTGCCAAACAAGTTTTCAGCCCCCCAAAAAAACAAGGGGGGGCGCACTTAAATTATGTACTTGCGATGGTTTTGCTTCGGCGGGTGCTTATACCAAGAATTTTTAGCAGGTAAAACCAATTACTATGGACGCAACCTGTAGCTCCAATGATGAGAACTACAACTTTGCATGTGTAAATTAGGTCCCGTATCAGTTCACACAATGGTGGTATAGTCAAATTTGGTTTGATAGCATTGATTCACGAAAGCATCAAACGGGGTGGAGATTTCAACCAATAAAAACACTTTGGTTGCGGTGTCAATAATAGCAAGTCCCCCCCCTGGCTTTCTTATGGTGACTATTGCGATACAATTCTGAAGAATTGCTGTTGAACATCTTGGCAGTAAGACGTGTGTGTTATTGTAAACAATGAGATCTGGGCGGATGTTACCGAGTTTTTGGTATTAATTATTTAACAATTCTGTCATGACGTCTGATGTACATTTCATGAAATTCATACAACACCATTAAGAATATGAGACACCGTATCAATGGGTTATTACAAGTTGACAAGAATTTCAGGAATTGCTGTTTTGGATAAAGATGTAAAAAAGATTGCATTCTAGAATTTGCAAACGATTTTTTTTATATGAACTTGGACCAGGTGATCAGTAATTGGCAATTCTTGGTGAGGTAGTTGTTAGATAATTATAAAATCATGGCAAGGGTAATATTAGGATTCCTCCCATTGAGAGACCTGGTCTTGAAATCTAGCAAATGCGAGATTTATGTGTTTTTGTTTTGATGTAATTAACACAGCGGTGTTGATTTCTAGAACAGTGAAACGCATGATCGACAGTAGAGACAATCGCGTACTAATCATCGCTAATTTCTAAAGTCACACCCTCGCGCAAGCAGAGCCTCATTCAGATTCACAGATGCCATAATCGATCTGGGCCAGTTTCACCCTACTACTTCCTTTAATCCACATGACGACCGGTTTCCTCAAGTCCCAAAACACAGCGAAATTGTTGATACCTTGTCATCATCCGACTTTGTCACTTTACTTTTTAACTGTGCATAGTTAGTGACGAACGAGCAGACTATGCTTGTGTTTTGGGATCATCTGAATATAAAACAGACAAAAAGAAAGAAATAAAAAAACCAAAAACGAATTTTTTAAACAAACATACATAATACATACATACAATACATAGGTTTATATAGCGCAATTACTCTAGATCAAAGCGCGTTAAACATATACCAAAAACAAATATGATCAACGAATACAGCAGATAATCATTGGAATGTGAGATACTTAAGTTTTTTCTTAAAAGCTGGCAACGAAACATATGTCTTAACATTATAAAAGGGTAACTTGGGTGTTCCTTTTATTAGGTCCAGCAATAGAGAAACGCTTTTCGCCTGTCTTATTTCTAGAAGAAGGAACAATAATCTTGTTAGGTATATTCATTCACCGTTAACCATTCGTCGCCTCCAGACAAGATTCTTATAGACCAAATATTTGAAACTCACCTGTCAAATCCTGCGCAACTTTGCTCCAGAACCGTCGGTTTGTTTTGGTTGAGTCTGGTGGCAAAAAACGCAGCACGTTGGCGTAACCAAAAAAACGGCCTACCCAAAGTGGTGTCCTGGCTCCCTTTTGTGTCACATCTAATACCAATGACCAGCACCACTGACAGCTGACCAATGCGATTCATCTATGCGGTAATCTCTGTATTACAAGCGTAGTGCGCAGGCTCGCTAAGAGATGAGACATTTCTACAAATGCACTCACCTAAGTTGGCATCATATTAAATACATTTCCCTCCTAGCAAACCCATCTAACCCAACATCACAACAAGCTACAAACACCTCCGGCAGCCCGTTTCAGCCTATGGAATGAAAGACTTGCGGAGATTCCACCATCCTTCAAAATGGATCTGCCAGGGGATCTGAATCCCTCTAACCCATTTGAACATCACGTGGTGTGGAACGGAACTTACCATTCTGTCCTGATCCAGTGTACCTAGAGTTACCTGGACCGTTTTGGCTTCCACCTTCAATCTGCTCACATAGAAAAAACACCCAAAAGCTAAAGTTAGCACCCAGAACAACATTCTCAGTAGGGGCGTGACTAATACAAATGTGAGCCTGTGCAACAACTGTAAGAACCACTGTCTTAGCTTATGCCTTCTCACTGGCAGAGTCATGCCTGTTCGCATGGGAAAGCTCCATCACTATAAGATACTCAACACTGTGCTGAACACTAGCTGCAGAAGCATCAATCACTGCTGTCTGAGGGTTTTTTTTTTTTAACCAAATGTGCAGAGTGTTGCAAGCCACATAACGGCATAAGCAGAATCAGACCAAAGACCCTTTTTGTACAACTCTCCTCCACCGAAGCTACGTAAGGTCCCGAAAGAACTTCTAAGCCATTAAACATCACAACAAGCTACACCATCTGCAGCCCCCTCGCCTATGGTAATGAAGCTTGCTGAGTCCCCTCATCCCTCAAAAGGATCTGCCATCAGCTGAACTCCCTCCCCACGGATCTATCCCTGGCAAAAAAGGAAATTCTTAATATGAGGCTTCTCACGGGAATGGGGTAGATAAAGGTTAGATGGGGCATTGGGGATTACCCCAAGGATCCATTACTCGCAATTGTTGATTAGAAAACCGCGGACAATGCAGCATTCGTTGCAGTGCCCCTTGCTTGAGGGCCATTTGCTCACGCATACCTTGCTGAATGTAACCTGTTGCCCAGAATGTATTCACATGGTCGATATTGTATAGGGTATGGACACGATAGACCCGAAAAAGGCTATACTAATAATATAATACTAATGATTAATACTAATAGTCCGTAAAAGCGCTACACTTACAACAAAGGATCTAAGCGCTCTACATATCACACAAACACACCCAAATAAATGCGTTTCTTAATCTAAATCAATGACAACAATATAAACTAAATATGATCGTAAATAATATTTCACCTTTCAATTATTAAAGAAGAGCGTTCAGCATATGACCATTGCCACCCAACTTACTCTCTGATAAAAAAAGGTATGTCTTCATCTAGTTTTTTAAAAGTGGAAACCGTGGTGCTTTCTAACCCACCGGAAGGCAGTTCTTACATACTGGGGAGCGGCAACGCCAAAGCCCGGTAGCCATACATAGTCTTCCTTCGTGTGCCAGCCTAAGATAACCTTCGATGATGGCGTAGAGAAATACTTGGATTAAATCCGACTTAAGTTCCTTGAGGTATTGGTGCCATAACCTTTCCTTCTTCATCTATCAGCATCTCCAAATGGAGAGAATTTTTTCTCAGTATTTCGAGGCCCCGCCTTACATACAATGTTTATCATCATATTAACAATCAGTCCCTCTAGGAGTCCAAATGCGAGTTCTTTTTCTTTAAGCATGCAAGTAACTTTGGAAACAGACTGGACGGATTTACATAACTGATTTTACAAAGTACCAAATAAATTGTAAGTTGGCACATTTTCGTGCCAAAACGAGATACGTTGCAAATCATAGAAAATTGAATACATCTTCAATGTCACTAGTGTTACAGAGTTTACAATACGATTTGATCTGGGAATATATACCACTCCCGCGCTCGTTTTCTAGGTCCAATATACCCATCCTTCTATTTGGATAAAAAGTAATTCTTTGAGACGATAGTTTGTATGAAAGTCAAAATAAATCTTCAACTGGAAGATTAGTTTTCATGGCCAGTAAAGGTTGAGTACTATATGAGTGACCAGATGTCCACTGTTGACGATCACTGTCTTATACACATCGTTGGCCACAAATCTCACTAATCCTTAACAGTTATGCAACATTGTTGTGTAACCACCTTTCACCAACCCGTACGAGAAAGAAATATTTTTTTATGATTTGAAGAGCCCAACAGTTTTTACCTTTTTCAGCCTCAATATATTGAAAGTGTACGCATTGGCGGAGAGTATCGATTATTTCAAGAGATACAATATAAACCTGTATTTAATACAAAACATATTCTATTCCCAGTAAGTTTTATGCCTACCCCTTCGCCTCGTACTGCCCGGAATTGGGGAGATTTTGGAATTCCAAGTACGTATCGACAAAACTTCAAATGCATCATAACTTCTTTCAATTATCTGGATATCGATTACCCCCCATGCCAGCCAAATAATAGGAATCGAACGATCTTTGTATCAAGATCTTAACATGACATTTATAGGTAGAGTGCGACATTTTCAAAGCTTTTTTAAGACCAAACAACGCCTTTTGATTGTTAAACACATGCTCAGTAGGCTTTAAAACCCATGACCCCTTTTGAGTAAACGCGTACATCCCAAATATCTGACGATTTTACGACTTCAATCTGTGATACTTGATAACACCATTTATTCATTCTTTTGATGAAAGCCGCCACGCTTAAGCATAATTTTATTTTTCTTCAGTGTCATTCACAATAAGCCCCAAGTGGGCGGCCAGTATTCGGCAAGTATGTTTTGTTTTTCTTCTGAAGACCAATATCGTATCGCTATTCAAGCACGATCGTCTGCGAATAAGATAAACTGATATTACAATCATTCACTTGGATTTTTTCGAACGTCTCCCTGATTTAAAAAACACCTTTCCTAAAGTCCTTTATAAAGAATTTTGAAAGAAGGCGACATCAATGAACCTTGTTGGAGCCCCGATTTGCAGGTAATGAGTACAGTTGGTAACCTGAAGTGAGTTCTTACTCTATAACGTTAATCTGCATGTACATAGACTTTATACTTATTAAATGTTAAACCAGCCAATACCTGAACGAGTCAAGTTTTCAATAAAAGGAACTCATGTTGACCATATCAAAGCCTTACGAAATCACCAATGCAATGTAATCCTTCCTGCTTTTTTCCGCGATAATATTGATAACTATAGTAATCAATAATGAACTTGTCGGTCGTTCTGAAACCTTTTCGGAAGCCCGCTTGTTCTTGATTAATCAATGAAATCACCACCCCATATATTCCGGTTTACTAATTGCTTGCTTCCAAATTCCAGTGCAGATGACCGACTATCTCGGCCGTCGTTTTCCCATATTTCGGAACTTAATAAACTTTTTGAAATAATTAACATTCAATCCTATGAGAAGTTCACTCGACAGTGTTGAGTTTCCCTTAGTTGACCAAAAACCCCTGCTATCATGATTATAAACAGCAATACATTAACTCATTCAGCCGACGTTTTTTGTGATCGGCTTTTCGTGACCTTGGATCACAGATTTGTAAGTGCGCTTGGCATTTTTGTACACCAGTAAAGCATTTTCGAAGAACGGCTAGCTCTGTAATTTCTTAGTTTTTTTTTGTACAAAGTTTTTCTTCCTGAGGCAAGTCAATATCGCAAACCAGGTATTACATTTTTTGGTTATCATGATTGTTGGCTGCAACGGGAACGAACCGGATCAATGCCTTAGACCAACCTAAGAAAGATATTTCGACGGCGGACACTGTATTATTTATCTGAGCCACACACAAGCGCTTTCTGTACTTCATCCTTGAGTGCACGAATCTGTGGAAGGGTCCCTCTTTCGGCAAACAATTAACGTTGGGTTCGGATTCCACACATAACTGGGCAGATCGGATTGGGAATTTCACTGTATTTAACTTTGTTGATTTTTTTGGTGAGGCCTTTATTTGAAGGTTCCTCAATATAAAACTATGATGTAATCGGGAGATGGTCCGATTCAATCCTTTTGGGTATATTCACACATGCACAAATATTTTAAATGTTGGGATATGCATAAAATATAATCAACAACAGTTGTTATTGCCTTGATGTCCTATAAAGTTGAAGAAGCCGCGAGCGGATAAAATCGATACGCCCGTTAACAATTTTTAAGCCTGTACTACAGCAAAAATCTTTAAAAAGATCATGACCAAATGAATAACAGTGTTATCTTTGGTTTTATCCTATTGGGTAGAATATCATCCCGAATCGTAAATTTCGTTATCCCCCAGCATCAGGGCATATATCGGGAAATGGTATAAAGTCGTTCTTGCACAGCCTGTCCTAAACCATTAAAGTCCCCATCTATTATAAAATTACTATCAGAAAACAATTTTGGTGTTTTTTTAATTGATAATTATAAATACCTTTAAAAATATCCTCATTTGTTTGAGTAGGGGGAATCAGGAGGGGATCTGGGGGGGGGGGGGGGGGTTAACAATACCCAAAATGATAATCTTAGTAGGGTTTAAATCAATCTTAATCCACATTAAATTTTCAGACATGCTCTCACGCTTGTTCCTTAATATTGGGCATTTTTTTATAAAATAATGAATGCCCCTGATGTGGCCGCCTACTCGACATCTCTCTTCTTAGCACCACTGAAGTAGCTAGCCTCTAAGTTTAATAAGGTAACGAATTCATACTCAACGGGCCGGGCGTTTCCGGTTCTGCCCGTTTCCCCGCGCGTTTCATTAATTCATTGAGTTTGGTGAATTACTTAATCGGATTAAAATGATCCAGAATAATTGATCGGTTTAAAAAATTGTACGCCTGAACCGACCAGAAACCGAAAATGCCCGCCGGTTGAGTTATTGATTTGTTCCCTTAGAGTTCTTCAAGCTGTGCTAATCCAGGTTTCAACAAAGCATATTAGTCCATAGTCTTAATAAACTCAATATGTGTGAATTACGACAATTTTGATATCAGAGACCATTAACATTCCAAACATGAATTTTTAATGAATTAAGCACTGTAATTGGACCATTATTTTCCACATTGACTCGCCATTGTTTTCATGACATTGGTCCTGATCACAACAGTGGCCTTATTATTTGAGCTTATTTACACGCGTGTAGTCCCCAAGTATATCGTTATTCAGTATCTGACTGGGAACCGTCATTCCTCTTACAATTATCGTATCGTTAATTACCATTGTTGCTGTCTAGTGCCATCCATTTTTATATATGAAGCATTGAAGATGACAAAAACACAACGCACGCAAAACTGTACCTTTTTAACGATCCCTAATATGTATCAATTGCACTGTAATTTTTATCAAGCATTTCTTTTGACACACGCAATATACATATCATACATAATTTGTGCCAATCAGTCTTTTACAAACCTCTTCATAATCAAGAATATAACATCAAACCTTTGAAAAACACTTGTCGATACTTTCTCGTAACTCACTATCAATACCCTTCAACATCACAGCCTTGTTTATGTAAACCTCCTCCTCAATATTCTTCGAAAATTGGTGTTATGATTTTCATCTATGACATCAACAATACCAGCAATATTTCAGTTTCATAACCACCGCCATTAATGACCAATCAAGCCTTTTACATATCAATCATTACCGCTTCCTTTCCCCCTGCCTCAGTGCCATTACAAAAAATCGTGAAAAATATCATGTTCATGACATCATCATATATGCCGTCCGAGAAAATAATTTCATTACTTCGTTAATTTCACCACCATACATCAAAACTAACGTGTCCTTTTCGTTTATCTCACAATCAATAAAAATAACCTTTCATCATAACTGCCATTTTCATTACAATCAACAATATCAGTTAAAACATTTCCCATCAACACACTCATCACATTTGGCAATGTTTTCCTTTATATTAGCATCAATACCATTGAACGCATTACCCTTGTGTATTCCCTTTTTATGCATATCCCATCATATTAAAAAAAAATCAAAACCTTTTACATTTTCAATTGAGTGACAACATCAAACCTGTCCTAACCTTCCTCCAACTAATAGCCTTGTCTTTCATATTAATCACCATAAATTACCTTACAAACCACTTTTTTATCATCAACTTTCATTTTGGTCACATCCATACCATTACATACCGGTGCTTAATTAATTTATTCATTTTGCAATCACCATCAATTCCATTCCAGGCATATTATCCTTACATTTCATCCCCATCACCACCATTCCAAACACTTGCACTTTTGCTTTCATTATATTTAGCATCAACAATTAGTGATTATTGCATTTCAAGTTTCATTCACATTCACTATCAATTCTCACAAATAATTTAATTTTTTTCAAATTTCACACATCGTTACCATTCAGACCTTTAACATATCAATTTAAATGCCATCACCACCAATATCATTCAAAACATCGACAAGGTCCTTTTTTCCATTCTACCGTTCATCAACATACCATTCACAACCAATACCTTTTTCTTGACATAACCTACAACACCATAGAGATCACTCATAATGATATTTTCATTTACACTATCCTCAATACAATTTGAAACATTTCGTATCTTAAAGGTAATGAGTAAGATTTTGTAACGGATGCAGTCAGTGTAGATTGTTCAGAACAGGCGCAATGTGATCATATCGGTTTGTCAAAGTGACAAGTCTCGCTGGCTGAGGTCTGTACACATTGTAAAGATGGAATATGACTGAACATGTTGAAAGGAAGACCACAAAACAGAGAATTCTACAGATATGATAAGCACTATTTGTAAACACAGGTATATTAAAGTTATTTTTGGATAACATAGTATCATAAGTAAGCAAAGCGTAACATTTGTACATAACTACTTATCCGTTGCAACATGTAGAGTGTATCTCACTTGACTTTTGAGTGAAAAGATAAGTACTTCATAAGTTCGAGTGAAGGAGGAAAACAAATTATGACAAGATATTTAACGACATATGAATGCATATATTTATATGAAAATACATATGGTCATAACGCATAGCTTCAATTATGTTGTTCTAAGCACATTTTAGAAACGGTATCTGTTTCAAATTACTTGTTTTCATTTACACCTGCCAGTAATGGGTCTGCACAGTCTCGTAACATAGATATTGATCTGTATAACATTCAGAAAACTCATCAGCATAATCAATCTCCGTTATTTTCTGATTGCACTCGTTTACATGTTCCAAAAACCAACAATGACATTGGGGACAGAGTTTTTATGTATCAGGGCAACGGCTTTGGAACACTCTCCAATTTTTTTTATAAGAGAAGAACCATCTCTCGCTGTCTTTAAACAGAGGTTAAAAACTTACCTGTTCTCATAATGGTCATGTTCAGTCATCTATATTTCAACATTTATGTAGACTTACTTTCATGCCTTTGTGCATTAGTTTGTATTGCGCCTTGAGCCGTGTAAAAGCGCGTTATAAATATATTATGTCTGTATGTATGTATGTATGTATGTATGTATGTATGTATGTATGTATGTATGTATGTATGTATCTATGTATGTATGTATGAATGTATGTATGTATGTATGTATGTATGAATGTATGTATGTATGTATGTATGAATGTATGTATGTATGTATGTATCTATTGTATGTATTTAACTGATCTTTCAAGTTTCAAGTCAGGCAGCTTTAATATCAGCATTTAGTTTGTGATAATGTGTCGCACCATTATGGTTTCATGCATCTCAGAAGCGTTTTTAGCATGTTCGATGGAATTTTGATGGGGGAAAAATATCAAGATAGAAAAGATCAATTTAAGTATAGTGTTCTCAAATGTCTTTTCTTCATGTGGAAAACTTGTATTTGATTTGCCTTTTAGCCAGATGCGAAATTCTTACTGGCAGCTGCGCTGTTTATACGCCGCACATAATCATGATATCACGCATATCGTGGGAACATTACTGCCGTTTGAATTGAAGATGTCTATAGGCAGGAAATGCTTAAACGGCATTAGCTACAGTGTGCCATTCTAACACTTGATTCCCGATCTAAAACCCGGTTAGCTTTATTTAGTATATATATGTCCATAAATACACCAAGATGTTCAGAAATCAGTTTGAGAAAACAGAGCAGCTACGGGTAGGGCCAAAACTTTGCATACCCATGTTGCCATTGAAGATGAAATTGTCTTTCGGCAAATTTAATTTGTTGGACTCTCAAAATATAAAAATGAATGACAAAAGACGGAGACAGGTCATTGTGATGGGTAGAGTAGCCTACTAGCGCAAGCAAAGAGTAGTCCACCGTCTTGTAGAGTAGCGGCTCTAGCGCAAGCAAAGAGATGTCCCAAAACGGGAATACCACAGAGAAGACAAGTATTATGAAGTGTATAAGAAAACATTAATCCAGGATAATACGAAGCGCAGCTGATATTCACGCAACTCTGTTACCAGGGTGGAATAACATCCATGAATGGAGGCTTTCCTTGAAAAAATTGTCAAGAATGAAGGTGATTTCCATTCAACATAGCCTATTCGAGAATGATGCAATATGACAAGATGAATACAATTTTCAAGACACACCTTACCCCATGCAAATAAAATTGAGTGGCTATGATGTAGAACTCTTCTGAATCCTTACAATAGAGGTAGAAGTGGGATGTGGCATTTGAACATCAACAAACCAGGTTATTGAAGATGGATTTCAAGGATATGCCAAACGAAAGTGTTGGGGGTGAAAATAAAAGCATGTATTTCATATTATCGTGTTTGTATGATTCTCGTCTTTGCTTGACGTACTTTGCTCTTTTTTCAAACATCCAATTGCCTATGGTAGTTTTCTTGTACTACTTGGTAGTTTTAGTAGAGAGCACTGTATCAGGAACTATCAAGACTACCGATGGCCACTGAAGTGCAAAGGCGCATTCAATGCTATGTATCCCATATGCTTTAAATGCTTTTAGCCTGGGTTACAAACGGGGGGTTGTTTTTTATAATAAATCGTCTTTTGTTTTACACTTTTAAAATCGTTAGTTTCTCGAAAAAATTGTTCTACAACCACTGAAAATATGTCGGTTATTTTTTTGTCAGTCACTGGGGTCTATCTATGTAACAAATATGGATAATTACAAATAACGACAACGTGGCTGAAATTGATTTCACTATTAAAACCAAGGAATTACATTCCTTGTTTTTTCCCAAGAAAACTAATTTTCCAAGAAGCTTAAATAGATAGCGAAACAAACTTTAACATCCGACGCTAATATTAAATACTCAATGCGAAAATCAAGCCACTTACCTCCTTCCAAATCTATTTCTTGCTTGGTGGAAAATTCACTTCTTCATGAAAGTAATGATTTGAATAAATCTAGAGTTTCAACATTGAAAAAATGACTTCGTGTATCCTTACCGTTTACTACCAGGAAGGACTACTAGAGTGATTTAATGGGGGTGTACACATGTATTCGATCTTAAACTGCCGGAAGGCACTAATGCGAAATAAACAAAAAATCCAGCCTAATCGACCAATCATCACCAATAATTGTAATGTTTTGTAATACTAACATGAGAAATATCAAATTTAGCTTAACATATCCACTTTATTGGCTAAATCCCTGAGTATCAGTGAGCAAAAAATCAAGATTCTACGCTCATAGAAAAGATCCAAGTTTATTTATAGTGTTCTCCAAATTTCTTTCTTCATGTTTGAAAAAATTTTATTTTGATTTTCCTTTTAGGCAGATGAGAAATTATTACTGGCAGCTGCGCTGTTTATACGCCACACATCACTTGTAATCACTTATATCGTGGGAACATTTCTGCCGTTTGATTTGAAGATGTCTATGGTAAGAAAGGCTTAAGTGCATTATCGGCAGTGTGCATTTTCTAAGGAAACTCGTTCCCGATCTAGAACACGGTTATCTTGTATTATATATATATGTCACTAACACCATGGGAGTGTAGAAATCACGTTTGAGAAACAGAGCTGCGTGCGTAGGGCAAACCATCTGCATACACGTGTCGCATTGAATATACAGTCGTTTTTCTTCACATTTTAATTGTTGGACTCACACATTACTAAAAGGAAAAGACCAAAAGACACCTACAAGGGTCATTGTGATTGTAGAGGAGCCTTAGCGAAAGCGAAGATAGGTCCCAAAACTAGAATACAACAAAGACGGCAAGTAGTGGTAGTGATGAGAAAATTAATCCCACGATAATAACGAAACTGGAGGAATACTCACCGTGACGCTGTTCGAGTGGTGGAATAACATCCAGAATAGAGACTTTCCTTGAAAAAAATGTCAAAACTTGAAGGTAATTTCAGTACAACATGAGCTGTTCGAGAATTGTGCAAATGCAATATGAATGCAATTTCAAAATCACGTCCTTAACACATGCAAATATAATTGAAGTGCTCTGCGTGTAGAACTCTTCTGAATCCTTACAATAGAGGTAGAAGTGGGTTGCATTTGAAACATAACAACGGTTTATTGAAGCTGGATTTCAAGGAATGCCAAACGAAGTTTTGTGGGTATGAAATAAAGCATGTTTTCATATATCGTGTTTGTATGCTTCTCGCTTTGCTTGACGCTACTTTGCTCGTTTTTCAAACATCCAATTGCCCTATTGTAGTTTTGTCTTGTACTAACTTGGTAGTATTAGTAGAAGGCACTTTAAATCCAGGAAAGATCAAGACTAACCGTGGCCACTGAAGTTGCAAAGGCGCAGATTGCAATGCATTATGTGATATATTCCCATTATGCTTTATTCTTTAGCATGGGTTACAACGGGGGTTTTGTTTTTATAGTCTCTTTTTTGACACATGTTTTAAATCGTATGGTTTCGAAATTGTTTACAAGAACACTTAAATATGTCGTATTTTTTTGCAGTCACTGGGGTCTATCTATGTAACAAATATGGATAATTACAAATACCGACAACGTGCGAAATTTTTATTTCCTATTCTATTTTAAAACCAATGAAATTACATTTCCTTGTTTTTTTTTTTTTCCCAAGAAAAAAATAATTTTCCAATGACTTTAAATAGATAGCGAAACAAACTACACTTTAACATCCGACCTAATCTTTTTTAATCTGCAATGCGAAAATCAAGCCACTTACCTCCTTACCTACCTCCAAATCTATTCGTGCTTGGTGGAAAAATTCACTATCTTTTCATGAAGTACTGAGTTGAATAAATCTAAGAGTTTTCAACAACATTGAAAAATACTTTCTTGTATCTTACCTTTTACTACGAAGGAATACTAGATTGATTTAATGGTGGTACCATGTATATCGAATCTTAAACTGCCGGAAGGCACTATGCGAAATAAACAAAACAAACACAGACAAAACCCCATCAATCACCCAAATTTGTAATTTTTGCTAATAATATAATAATTAGAAATACAAATTTAAAAGCTTAACATATCACTTATTTTGGCTTAACATCCCTGAGTTATCAGCGTTATCATAAAAATCAAGATTACTCGATAGAAAGATCAATTTATGATTGTTTCGCCAAATTTCTTTCTTCATTTGAAAAATTTATTTGATTTGCCTTTTAGGCCAAATGAGAAATTATTACTGGCAGCTGCGTCTTGTTTTATAAACGCGACGCCCCACATCAATCTTGTTATCACTTATATCGTGGGAACCTTGCTGCCGTTTGATTTGAAATGTCTATGTAGAAATGCTTAAGTGCATTAATCTGCAGTGGTGTGCCTTTTCTAAGCTAACTCGTTCCCGATCTCATAAACACGGTTATCTTTTTTTAGTATATTATGTCCCCTAGTTCCCTACACACAACCATGGAGTGTAGAATCACGTTTGAGAACAGAGCTTCGTTGGAGTAGCACACCATCTGCATACACGTTCGCATTGAATATACAGATCGTCTTTCTTTCTTCAAATTTATTTGTTTGGACCCCAAATTAATAAAAATGAAAATGACCGAATGCACCTACACGGGTCATTGTGATTTGTAGAGGAGCCTCTAGCGAAAGCGAAGAGAGGTCCCACACGATATCCAACAAAGACCCGGAACAAGTATAGTGGTAGTGAAATGAGAAACATTCACCCACGATAATACGAAACTTGGAGGAATACTCACGCGGCCTCTGTTATCGAGTGGTGGAATAACATCCATGAATAGAGACTTTCCTTGAAAACATGTCAGAACTGAGGTAAATTTCATTACAACATGAGCTGTTCGATAATTGTGCAAATTGCAATATGAATGCAATTTCACAATCACGTCCTTAACACATGCAAATATAATTGAAGTGGCTCTGGTGTAGAACTCTTCTGAATCCTTACAATAGAGGTAGAAGTGGGTGTGGCATTTGAACATCAACAATCAGGTTATTGAAGATGGATTTCAAGGAATGCCAAACGAAGTTTTGTGGGTATGAAATAAAACATGGATTTCATACATCATGTTTATATGCTACCTCGCTTTGCTTGACGTACTTTGCTCTCTTTTCAAATATCCAATTGCCTATGGTAGTTTTCTTGTACTTGGTAGTTTAGTAGAAGCACTTGTATCCGGGAAAGATCAAGAATAAACCGATGCCACCGGTGCAAAGGCGCAGATTTACACACATTTAAAATCGTTAGTTATCTCCCAAATGTTTACAAGAACACTTAAATATTTTGGTATGGTTTGCAGTCACTGGGGTCTATCTATGTAACAAATATGAATAATTACAAATACCGACAACGTGCTGAAATTTAATTCTCTATTTTTAAACCAAGGAAATTACATTTCCTTGTTTTTTCCCGAGAAAAAAGTAATTTTCCAAGACTTTAAATAAATAGCGAAACAAACTTTAACATCCGACGCTAGCTAATCTTAAACACTCAATGCGAAAATCAAGCCACTTACCTCCTTCAAATCTATTTCTTGCTTGGTGGAAAATTTCAGTATATTTCATGAAATTACTGATTTGAATAAATCTAAGAGTTTCACCATTGAAAAACTGACTTCTTGTATCTTACCTTTTACTACAGGAAGGAATACTAGATTGTTTTAATGGTGTGTACACATTACATGTATTCTAATCTTACACTGCCCAAAGGCCCTAAAGCGAAATAAACAAAACAGCCTATTAAAGGCTGACTCAGAGATTTCCCGATGATGGCGCACTCATTTTTCAAACAAATAATGTTTTTTGCATGTACATAATGCTTGTCCATATACTAAACACTGTGTGAAAATAACTAAGCTCAAATCGAAGTCCTTCATATAGAAAATCGCAGATTTGATATAATCTGTTATACACTGTATCCTATGTCACTGTTATATTGTGCACCAATGTTTACGGCAAATGAAAACGTAAAAACCGATTCATCTCTAACTTTGGAATTAAGCATTTTAGATAACTATCTTTAGTTCCAAATGACTATTTTTAATTACTTCACAACAGTGGCGTAGCCAGGTGGGTGCGGGGGGGGGGGGGGAGGCAGAGTGCCCCCTCTGAAAACATTTTTGAGCTGTCAAAGTTATGCTTTAATGATAGGAACACATGCAAATATAATTAGCGTCTCTGGTGTAGAACTCTTCCGAATTCTTACAATAGTGGTAGAAGTAGGCATGTCATTGAAACGTCAACAATCAAGTTATTGAAGATGTGTTTCAAGGAATGCCAAACGAAGTTTTGTGGGTATGAAATAAAAGCATGTATTTCATACATCGTGTTTGTATGCTATACATCGCTTTGCTTGACGTACTTTGCTCTTTTTTCAAACATCCAATTGCCTATGGTAGTTTTCTTGTACTTGGTAGTTTAGAAAAAGCACTTGTGTCCAGGAAAGATCAAGACTAAACCGATGCCACTGTGAAGTGCAAAGGCGTAGATGTCAATTCATATGTATTCCCATTATGCTTTATGCTTTAGTATGGGTTACAACTGGGTTGTTGTTTTTATCTTCTCTTGTTACCCTTACACAGGAAATAAACATGCAGCACAACTTTCTATTGCCATGTTGTCGGCCATCATGAATCAACAATTTATTGCGCATTAAAATCTAGTACATGTACTGTAATGATCATGCATTTCATAATTTCATAACGTCTAAGGCTTCAAGCAAAGCAGCAAAGCTATATAGGCCTATATATAGCAAGTATAAGCAAGTTAAAAATCTATCATAGGCCTCGCGGCTGGTGACTTACGCAGACCGAATCTTAAGGAGCGTCCTAAGAATTGAGGCAAGCAAATAATTAAGCAAAAGCAAACGAAACTAATGGAAGAGCTTCCCACTACATTTTAGGAGAACCTACCTAAAATTAGCAAAACAAATAAGCAAGCAATGAATAAAAGTATGTGTGAATTACGCATATTAACAAAGGCGAGCTACCTTACCTAAGCATTAAGCAAAATAAGCTAAAGCTGAAGCCTTACACATCGCTAAATATACATTATTATTAAATATTTGTTTGTAGCCAGCTTGGACTCACAAAAGGTGCGTAAGCCTCCTCACAGGGGAAGTGCCTGTGAGAGTTAACGGATTAGAATGAAATGTTATTGTAGCCAGCTTGGACTCACACGAGGTACATGAGCCTCCTCACAGGGGAAGTGCCTGAGAGAGTTAACCGATTAAAATGAAATGTTAACAGTTCTGTAAATTAGAATATCTGAAGTTGAGCTTCTAAATCAAAATATATAAGAATATAATGTTTCAGCTTAATATAATACATAATGCTAATATTGAAACTTATTTATTTTACCAAATCACACTCGCACACTACAATATCCTCCCATCGAGATACTATATTAACATCTACCAGCACTATATGGGAGAGGTGGGTGGGCAAAGAAAATTTTTGATCCTCCTCGGTCGAAGGCCGACAGTGATGCGAAGCGAAATATTAATCCAAATAAAAGCGACATAAAGGCGCGTTGCCATTGGACAGATAACCAAGCTGTACAAAAGCAAGGCTGTGATTGGCCACAAACCCGTTGCTACCATAAACAGAACGATGACTACTGACCTATATGCCGTTGCTACGTGTGACCGGCACAGAACTAACGTCGACATGCACGGCACGTTTAACACTGAGACTACGCAATAACACCATGTTATACTGGCGTAATTAAGTAATGAAATTAGCCAAAACATTTCCTGACAGGGTAAACTTGTTCCCTCATTGACTTCGCATTCGGAAACGGTATTTTATATATTGATTTAAAATTGTTAGTATCTCGAAATGTTTAAAAAACACTTAAATATGTCGGTATTTTTGCAGTCACCGGGTCTCTGTATGTAACAAAAATGTATAATTACAAATACCGACAACAGGCTGAAGTTTATTTCGCTATTTTAAAACCAAGGAAATTATATTTCCTTGTTTTTACAAGAAAAAAAGTAATTTTTCCAAGACTTTAAATATATAGCGAAACAGAGTTTAACATCCAACGCTAGTCTTGAACGCTCAATCGTAAAAATCAAGCCGCTTAACTCCTCCATATCTGGTTCTTGCTTGGTGGAAAATTTCAGTATCTTTCCGGAAATCACTGCATTTGAATAAATCTAAGAGTCTCAACATTGAAAAACTGACTTTTTGTATCTTACCTTTTACTACAGGAAAGAATGCTAGATTGTTTTAATGGTGTACACACATTACATGTATTTGAATCTTAAATTGCCGAAAGGCACTAATGCGAAATAAACAAAACAGCCCATTAATGCTCCATAGAGGGAAACCCAATCAATCACCCAAAACTCACACGTCACAACAATCGAATCAAACAAAAACAATCTATTTTTTTCAATGGAAACCGTTAAGAATTGCACGTAGACACTATAAATTGTGAAGAATGTAGTTTACATCTTATTCCACCTCAACCTTTTTAAACGTCAGGTTGAGCAAATACAATAGCATGAATTACTCACATTTGTCCGGACGAATGAATTGTACCATTTTTGGAGGTGAGATTATCTAGTAAGCTATGAGAAAGCAGTATAACAGGGTGCCTCAAACAAAATACAATCCATTTGTTCTTGCCCTGTATCCTAAAACATGATTAAATAATTTAAAAACTATTTTCAGCTTAATATAAGTACTTAAAAGGTGCAACTATGATTCAAATAATAGGTACTCTTAAAAATTTGAAAATAAGTCATGCAACGTAATGACGCTTTGTCATAGAGCGCTTGACGGAATGAATGGCATAAATACCCTACCTACATTTGCATCCTTTGTGACTTCTATATAAACGTCTACCTTATGGTCATGGTCGATCCCAATTACACTAGTTGAAAATAACTGTTACAAGTGGTCATTCACTTGGGTGTGGGTGGGCGGGTCCCTATATCCTGATTTCCCAGATCGTGGGAACGCACCACTTTTGAAGTTGGTAGAAGGCCCCTCATGACAACCCTTTTTTTTCTGATACACTTATGATTCGGAACCTTATAAACGGAGAACATTGCTTTAATTCCGTGAAGGGGTCCGAATTCATAGTGAGTCAGATACGTCAGGGCACCGAAACGCCGTGTAAAAATGACACACACGTCATTTGAACTGATCAGCTGGAACTCAAAACAGTTAACACGACATTGTTTTACTGTTATTTGGAACATTGCCATTAAAACTACGTTTTTTAAGGTAATTTTTCCAAAAGTGTAAGAGGAGGCTGGACAGACAGGTATGGCCTCATAAATCTGACACGGGTTTTGTTTGTGTATAAAAGAAGCACATGTTTATTCCGTTAATTTTTTCCGAGTTCATAAGTTGTCCAAAAAAAAAAAGGGTTTCAGATGGGGTCAGGTTACCGAAAACTCCCTTGTCCTGGTGAACAACCATATTAGATCAAGTCAAGATGTTGAATGTGTTAATGACACTTTTCTCCAAGAAAAATGAGGTTATTTTCAAGGTTTAGACAGTGGCACTTAAAAATGAAAAACAATGGGTTTCCTACAATGATAAATGAATCACACAGGGGGTCTCTGGGGTTAACTACGCGAATATTATGCAGCATCTTCACGTCTTTCTCAAGAAGGAGCAAGGTTTTTTTTGTTTGAAATGGTTGAAATTGATTGTAAAGAAATCGGTTCTAATGGAATTTGGTGGCCCAGATTGGTAGTGCTTATGGTCAAATATATATAACAAACAACATCACCAACAGAAGAGGCATAGTTCTT
This sequence comes from Ophioderma brevispina, assembly GCA_023653785.1. Lineage (NCBI taxonomy): Eukaryota > Metazoa > Echinodermata > Ophiuroidea > Amphilepidida > Ophiodermatidae > Ophioderma > Ophioderma brevispina. Next base: position 88,938 of record JAMKCH010061443.1, read on the forward strand.
AACGCGCAATTATCTCTCAAAACTTAAACCCGAGAGTTTACTTCAAATATTGATTTCATTCTTATTCAGCATATTATTGTTAATGTGCGTTGTACCATTGGACTGGACTAAAATGAGTCTAATATCTCAGTGACGCGTGAATTGAGTTGAATGAAAGACGTTTCAAGTTGCTCTTCACTTCTTTTATAAACAACTACTTTTTCAGTCATGTATCCTAAACCACACGGCCAGTTTGAGATACCCTTTAAAAATCTTCCAGAAACGTACCCGTATTTCTAACGCGTGAACAACATCGATAACTTATTTGGTTATTTGCTCGATTTTGTCTTGATTAAAAACACTTTAGGAAAGTCATCGATGTTCACGTCATTTGCATTATAGCCTACATACAACATTACTCGCACTACCGTCTTAAGTGTAACTTAACAATGTTGAAAGGGTAATGATTGACATTAACGGCAAATGGCTATGGTGCTTGGATTGAAATCACATGGATGGAAATAGAACATTTAAAATAACTCTCCATAATATTTATCATCTGTATGTGAAGTGTTCATCTAATTCAACAAGTGTCTATGATAATATTATGTTAAATAAATAGGGCAACTTTATAGTTTATAGTTTCTCAACACTAACATGTGCTGGCCATCTCCAGGGAAAGATTAAAGCCACAATTAGTCATTTTTTCCAAATTCTAAATGCCCATTTTGTTTCTAAATTGCTAGTGTTAGGTCATATCAATACCTTATATTACTCTTCTTTGTGAAAAACGGACACTTGAGCATTTTAAAATGGTGTTGTAGATGTCATTTACGACTTTTTTTTCAGACCTAAAAGAATGTCGGATCCCGACTTTTATAGTAAACAAAGCATTAAAGTCATCATTACTTGATAAATACGACGTGCTACGCTTAGCCAATTGTAGGGGTCTTTCCACCAATTTCCAATACAACAGTGCAAAAAATGGACTTTGATGAAAGATAGGGGTGCGAATTGTTTACATTTTGAAGATATCGCTGATAGTGGTATTAATAAATAATTATACAACTTTATAGTTTGGTTAAAGGTGCATCTCGTGTTTTCAAATTATGGGGCATTTCCCAGTAGCAAATTTTCCGGTTTAATGACGAACATCCCGAAAAATAATTTTCAAAACACGCGATTTTGAATTTTCCTTTAATATATAAAACAGCTTAAACAATATCCAGTACTTTTCCTCTCGCAGTTACTGTTAAAGCAATATTTTGAAGAGCACCCCGAATTTTCAAAATTTTCAAAACTACACCTGCAAACGAGAATGCTAAAAATACGTATTTATCATAAAATAAGTGGTTTTGTAATTAGAGTTTTGATCCCAGATTATACTTAACGGCAGAGCTGGAAATGCTTATCTTATGCCCGTCCATGATGAAATAGTGCCACCTCAAGAAAATTACCTCTAACTTGACTTGCCTGAACCATAAACAACTAATGGATGAGCGTAGACACGTACAAAATTCCTTCGTTTGCGACATATAGACATTTTCGAGCTTTAGTTTACTAACCAGTTACCGATGCAACCGTGTAAAAATTGTAGCACCTTCACCGGGACTTAGGTATGCCGTCAAAGTCGAAGGGGTGGAAAATGTTAGGGTACAATTTTGAAATTTTTGAAGTATGGTTCTAAAACTTATGTAAAAACTAAAAATTATGTAAAACTAGTCAATTGCCATCATATATAGCTGAAAAATCGCATGAAAATCCGATATTCTGCCTTTTCTGTGGAAAATGCCAATTTATGAACACCATTGTGACGTCATACTAGGTAGGTTGGTATCAATGGAAAGAGGAGGACCATGGCTATCTGGTGCTTTATAGTGAATTCCCGAGGGGGTGTCAACCACCCCCTTGGTAAACCGTGTTACAAAAAAGGCTTAATAAGATGAAGGTTAAATGCAAATCGTTCTAATGCACTTCGCTTCGCGTTTATTAGGCCCTGAAACCTGTTCTGCGGGCCTGACTTTCCTTGATTTGTGTGCATGTACATGCCGCTTTTGGTGTAAGCGAAGCGAGCAAAACATTGCTTTTTGTGCAGATATTGGAGATTTTGTTAGAGTTGGTGAAAAAAAATCCCCGACCGACTGACCCTCCTACTTTAACAGAATTTTCCGTGGCTTAAATCAATAATAGCAGTTTTTTTTTTGAAGAGCGCTCCCAATTAAAAAAAAAATATATTTTTTTAGATTTTTGCACAGTGCATTGGTAACTCGCTGGTAAACTATACTTGTGAATTGTTTTAAAGCGCAAACGAAGGAATTTTGTAATTAGGATAATTTTTATTATTCTAATTACAGAATTATTATGGGGATCTCCAATATTAAAATATCGGATTGACATGGATCAATTTAAAAATTTGACCCATGTACAATTTTTGTCTCGGCCCCTTCTCCATTTGCAGCATTTAAGAATCACGTTTCAGTGGTTCCTGTCAGGCTGTCAACATATTTAATTATTCAAACCTGTTGTACTTGAGATGTGTTACAAATGCCTGCTAGTTCCCGGGTTAACTACTTTGAAGAGTAACACACCGATTACATCGTACTATAACGATTGTCGAGTCGACGTTAACAATACCGCACCCATTAAGTTTAACCACTAAGTGACCAAAGGGGGGTGGTTCCTTGGACCCTCCAAATTGTTTTCGCGCTGGCAGATTTACGCGTGGGTTTTTGGCGACGAAAATTTTTTATTATTGTCAGACTTTTAAATGCCGCTTCTTTTCATACCAAAAAAAATAAAATCGGCCAAGCCGTAAGGAGTTAATTAGTGAGGGTCCCATGGAACCCACCCCCCTTGGCACTAACGGAAGTCATTTGAGAATATTTTTAAATATAAGAATACAGAAACCGAGAACCAAAGCAAATTATTTTTTGCTGATATACGTTCACACATACATGTAGGTAAACAATTATTAGTAACATTAAAAATAATAACCAGTCTGTGCTGAAACAAATAATTTCATCATGTAGCGTTGCAGCAAACCGTTACTGTACAAACTCAAAACTCAAAATGACAGTATTTTTCAACACCCGTAAAACATACAGGATTCCCTAAAAATTGCTGGTTTTGTGTTAAATAGGAAGTAATTGGGTCTTCTAGATAGAGTACAATAAAATAAGTTTTTTAAAAGTTTGTGTAAGCACAAGGCTCATGGAATTTTCCGTCTTTTTGCCCATTTTCGCGTGTTTTGAAAAAACAATGTTGTGCCCCTAATTTCGCAGACAAATAACCAAATTTCATTCTTTTATTGCTGATTGGGGTCTTCTTTTGACCCTTCACATGTGGTATAAATTCGTACAAAATCCCTCGGGAAGTGGTTTCCTTAGGGGGGTAACATGGACCCCCCCCCCCCCCCACCCCCCCCTTGGGCACCAACGGGAGTGAAAAACCCCTTGAATACTTAAGTGTTAACAAAACGATATGTCATGAATAACTCTGACACGAACTTATTTAGAGAGTAAAACGGAAATTCAACACGTGGCCCACGACCTGTAAAGCTGTTGATGTGAACACATTGTTTGATTAGCGTTTTGACGTTTGATAATATTGGAATATTAATGGGTCCACCCTGCTCCAGCACGGCTTGTTTAATTTGTCAAAAAGTCATAACATGTACAAATCTGTTAAGCATCCTGTGCTGTAATTCATTTAAGCCTGTTGTGATTTCTTTCAGGATGAACCAATAGCAGGGGACTGTAGTGAAAGAGTGTGCGCTTCCGGATGAAATTCTTGGTGAAGTTTTGCTCACAATTTACTTTAGGCATTGATAATCATTAAACTTATGACCCCTAGATTGGGTTTCAAGGTTATACAGGGTCCAAATTTTAAAATGTTACGATTGTGTGAAAAACACCATGACGCCATTGGTTCTGGTTACAGGATTCCAAAAAGGTTATAGTTTACACTATCTATGGCTTCTATTTTCAGGAGTTATGGGGTAAAAACTTTAAAACATAGTTTGAAAAAGTCCCCATTTTGGTGTGTACACGGGTCAAAATTTTTATGGTATTATATAAATAACTCAATTCACCAAAAAATGTCAGTCACATTGACGATTGAGTCATCTTTTCCTGGTCCTGGAGATGGCCAGCGCACACAAAACGGTTGGATTGTAGAGGAGGAAAAGAAAATATTATCTTATAGGTGTTAGGTCCGCAAGGTCCGAAATGATCAAATGTGGGATGGTTTGGGTTCATCATATTAAAACAGTATTACTATATTTGATTGAGCTTGGATGTCTGAAAATTTAAAGTAAGCAAGATGAGTTTAAGAATTACCAGGAAATAGGGTTTGATGCTGAACGGTCAACCTAGAACCAGAAACACAGGTCGAGTTCACAAGACCTATAACGTAATGTGCCACAGTTGAGTATTAAATAGCCTTCCGTTGGTCAGACTAGGACACTACATTTACCATAGATTATGCGTTCCCTACGGAAATCTGAGAATTCTTTGTACCGGCAAAAACGTAGAAGGGAGGAGGAAATCTTCAAATTCACTCTTAACTTTCTAATTGACGAGAAAAACATAATAGAATCACGTTTGGGTATTCTAAATCTTATTCTTGAATATTTGAGCCCACATGATGTGTTAATTCATTAAAGTTTTTTGTGTCTCTGTAGCCGTACTTTTAATATTAATTCCTACTTAAATCGGCGAGACCAGGACTTACACACGGCACTTGCATTTCCCACTATAATTTGCTCTTTGGCGAAGAGGGATGGACCCGGCTAGGGTGACCCTCAGCTTTTTCGGGCGTCTTTACTCAACTTGGATATCGAACATGGGAGGTAATGTCCTAATAGAAGTGGCGTATAATTTGCTTTTTGACATCGGGGGATGTGGTTGATGAAAAATATGACGAAGTAAGGTTTGCTGATGACCTATCCGACTGGCCATTTAGAACCTAGAATAGTAATTGTAATTAGAACAAAATCCGCGGAAATTTACCATTTTTGAAACTCTTATGGTAAACTACGCAGTTATTTTGGTCAAAACCACATAAACGGCATCAACATTGGGGAGATCCGTATTGATCGTCTTTTTATACCTCTAATTTTTCAAAATTGACCCTGTACGTAGGAGTGTTTTCGTAAGGTAACCCACTTCTTTCGCTACACTTATAATTCGAAACCTTAACGCATAAACCCATAAACCGCGTACTTCTTCCGTTAAGTTTCCGAATTCATAAGTTGTCAGAAAGAGTTGGGTTCTCTATAATGGACACACCACCACCCTGTAAGTAGAAAAATCAGAGAACAACGTGGTAGGTCAGATTGATCCGCCATTGATCCAATCTAATCTTTCTGATTCTTGTGTAATTAGCTGTTCACGCGTGAGTACACACAATTCAAATCCGCGCATACTTTGTACATTTGGGTTAGATTCACAACTACGTGCCTGCCAGTAAAAAAGCAAAACAATTTAATATCATGTATTGCTCAAATTCCTCTCCGTAATATTATCTCCACTGACTTGGAGTGACTTTTTCTCCTTGAGGTACCTGTTCATCAAGTGGACTTTTATATTTCCTCATATCGCGGCCCGAAAGTTTCTTCAAGATTTGGGTGACTTACTCCAAGAATTCTATTTCGGCCTTGAGGTGGGTAAATGGCCCCAGTTTTTGGCTTAATTCTTATTTCACATAGTAAATAACAAATAGTAAATTCCGATAATAATTACCGGCCATATAGGTGTGTAATATGCTCCCTTTGTTTCTATTTCAAATTTAAATCGATCACCATTGATGCGTTATCTTTCATTCAAGAGCAAACCCATATTGTATTTTGATATTTTTCCAGATACCCGCATTATTATTTTAAAAGTACGCGTCTGTCATAAGCAATGTACAACAAAAATTGTATGATTTACGTACTCAAACTAAGTGTCTATTGTAACTGCAAGGGAAAACAAAACCGCAAATAACAAAAAATAATAAGAAAGAACATAACAAATAACCAAGGACGAGTATTCCATCTTTGGAATATTCATAATTTTTGTCCATTATCGAGATGAATATGAACTTAAAAATATTATTTTAAAAACGTGTTTTCATGATTTCTTTGACTGTTGACTTAGTTAGCCTACATGCATACACAAAGACGGCTGTTTACAAATGCTATTTTTTATTCTACAGTACGGTTATAGTATAATAGCACTGGTAAGAAATTAATGACAATTATTTTAAAGCAATATTGGCACATTTTTTGAAGAGCGCCCCCAATTTTTCAAAAAAATTGAGATTTTTACACGGTTGCATTGGTAACTGGCTAGTAAACTATACCTGTGATTGGTTAAGCTCGAAAATGCCTGTGTGTCACAAATGAAGGAATTTTGTAATGAGAATAATTATTATCGGGGATCCTGATAATAATTCAACGGCTACTGGAAACGGCCTTGCAATGTGAAATAGCCAGGAAATAGCGCCAAGTACGTGTCTACGCTCATCCATTAGTTGTTTTATTGGTTCAGGCAAGTGAAGTGTAGAGGTTATCTTCTCGAGGTGGCACTATTCATCATGGATGGACATAAACGTAGCATTTCCAGCTCTGCCGTCAAGTCCAATCTATCTGATCCCCCCAATTCTAATTAAACAAAATCGCTTAATTTTATTATAATCACATTTCTTAGCATTCTCGTTCGCAGGTATAGTTTCCTAGACAATTACCAACGTAACTTTGCCAAAATATCAAATTTTGAAAATTGGGGGTGCTCTTCAAAAAATGTGCCATTATTGCTTTAAAGCGGCGACTCAGAGCTTATGAAATATAATTTTTTGGTAGTAATTAAGAGTGAAATTATGAGAAAACCAGGCACTATAGCAAAATCCAGGAGAAAGAGGGTCAGAATTTTGTACTCATATTTTGTTTTTTTATTAAGTTCCTCAAAGTATTCACAGAAATGGTAATGAAAAAATCTGATGTCCCCCTACGGAAGGATAGCAGACCCCCTAAAATTGGCTCCCAAAACCCTGTCAAAACCTGAAAATTGTAAATTTTTACATATTTCAAGCAACTGTTTGAAATATAAAACAATATTTGAGGCAATTAATTTTCTCTCATGTTAAAATACATGGTTTACGTCATGAATATGGATAACAATTTTTAAAACAATGATGGAATGTTCCATTTTCTTGTTGAGGGGTGAGGCTATTTTTCTGATTTATTAATTTGTTCAAAATTTCAATTTTATGACCAATTTTAAGGGAAAATGTCAAAACTTTCATATCTTTCAAATTTGTTTATTCTTTTACCAAATATTAGCTCACTATTGCTTATTACAAAAATGCATTAAAAATCATGGAGCCTTGTCTTGTATTTTACTTACATACCCAAATAAAAAGTACATTTTCCAAAATCATCAAAAATTGCTCTTTGTGTTTAAGGCACTTTACTCCATAATTTTATGCCAAACAGTATCAGTTTATCATAACAACTCACACATTTGACTTCCTAATATTGTCGCATCATTCAAACATGTTTTTTGTTATAGGACTATTACATTATTTTATGGGGTGTTTGCAACAAATCGAAAAATGACTTGTATTTGTTATAAAGAAACAGTTTTATAAAGAAAACGGTTTTTCAGGTCTTTGGAAACATTGAATCCGATTTAAACCAGACTTGGGGTTAAGGTGCAATAGAGGTTCCTTCCTATGTGGTTGATGTCAAAGGTCATGGACCAAGGTCAAAGATCATCTGAGGTCATGTTCCAGACTGCCATCTTGCCAGCGGTTAATTTTTTGGTAGTGACATATAAGTGCGATCAATCTGGGGTCATGGATGCAGTTTTTGAACTGCCATATGTTAATAAGGTCAAAGGTCACATACTTTGTAAGGTTAAAGGTGACATTCTCATGTAGGTCATCCAAGGTCAAGATTTAAATAGGGTGGTCAGTTAACTTTTTGCGAAGTTGAAATCCAATTGCAACCAATGGAGCATTGCAACGTTCATATGTTAATTAGGGCAGAGGTCACATACTGAGGGCAAGGGTCAACTGAAGTCAAGTACAAACATTTAGAGACTGCTAAAAGGGCTAGGCGTAGTTCGAGAACTGCCTTGCCTGCATACCATTCAATCAGGCGCGTAGCCAGCCCGGTGGTTCTGAGGGAGCAATTTCCCGGTAGGTGCAACAAATGTCCCGATCCCAAGCAAAAATTTCGCGGTCGCAGGGCAAAAGAATCCAAAAAGTGGCTGATTTAACATAAATATCCATGCTTCATTTCCTGATTTCCGCTCAAAAATGTTTTCAGAGGGGACGCTCTGTCCCTCTCTGCCCCCACCTGGCTACGCCACTGCACTCAATATACTAGTAGGACAACCTCGCAAAGGATCCGGGCAATAATTGATAAAACTCCGAAGATTGATTATTTTGTAATACTACATGTACTTTATACTGTATCTATGATCATGTATTATAAACATTCATTTTTCCAAATATGTTCATTCATAACAAGCATTTATACACAGGGGCGGCTTCAGGGCCTTTTCCCACCCGATAACTTCTTTATGAAATGTAAATTGTAAATGTTCTTAATGTGGTTACCCTAACGCGATTCCCAATATGTTTCTCTACATTGTAATAGCCAATGATATATATATATATAAGCTGGATTGCTAGCCCTTTCTTGTTCGGTATAGTACGTAGGGCGCTGACATGTTGGCTTTTGTGCGCATTTGCAATTACAATATTGACGTTGTGTACTTGTGTATAGTATAGGGGTGTTTTTGCTGTAGGCTATAAGTAGGTGGTTTGTGTGCTATGAGGTGCATGATTATGTGAGCATGCCAATGGGTGACTTGGAACCGAGCCCTAATCATGGGTAATGCGCACTTTCAACTGTGGCCAAGTATATCGTCTTGGACCAGAGGACCTTTCATCAGCCTTCAGAAAACCTACCCCATGTCTGTCTGTCTGCCCATTCTTGCAATTTCGACAATCACTTACATTGCTATCGTCCTATAATTGACCATAGATTTATCGATGGAATAACCTGTGACCGCTTTGTTTAAATTTGAAAGACCCCGAAACAGAAATAGGTATCGAGCTTTTCATTTGCACATCACCCAATGAAGGTTGTCTGATCCGCCAAAATTTGGTTATTCTTTTGTACCACTAACTAACCGCAAAGAAGTTTGTTTATATCCCCAAAATATTAACACAAGCCTTTGTGTCTCTAATTTTGCTTCCAAAGTAACACCTCTCACGTTGTTTTGGTCTTTTTAAAAAAAAAGGCGATTCGTGTTGAATTTAACTGACACAATCTACGATCTATTTTTAACCACCCAGTGAATCGTTCAAGAGCAAAACATATCGCATCAAAATGGAAATAACTGACACTGTTAGCTCATGTACAAATAATCCACAGCACTGATTCATGTAGCCCTACCAATCGCTCTTTTCTCACATATTCCACATGGCCTATAATTTAAAGCGACTTCTCTGCACTGTGGATTTAACTCTAGCAAGAGTTTCTCCCACTATTCTAAATGTTTTCTGCTTTTCTGGCACTTTCTCTTTATTACAGACGTCTATTTGCCCTTTACAAAATAATTATCGGAGTCTTTTTAGCATCATTCTAACGTGTTAAAACTAGCCTAAAATTGGAAAGGAATGTCAATTCTTCACGTAAGGCCGTTAAACGTAAGTTTAGAATAATGCAAAATACATTTATTCAATTGGTCCCCCGCCAACTTTAATGTTGGCAAAGGGGGACTAAATGCCCTGCGTCCGTGTATGTGTGCGTGCAAATGTTGTTTTCGTGCGTCCCACGCAATATCTCGTCTTGGATCTAGGAGTGGGTGTCCCTCTTCGCAACAATCATGCATCTCAGTAGCGTTGGCTGGGTATGTATAAAGTTGGGGTCCCTGTGACATCATGTCAAAGGTCAAATATGGTCAAAAATAGGGTCAAATTTGTTCAAAAATAGTATATATTGTTATAAAGCCTTGTAAACACGAAATCGTTTGATCTAAGCATGTATGGTTGTCCATCTTCGCACCATAGTTGTCACCCAAGTAGACGGTGATGAGTTCGGAGGTGGGAAATGTGGCATGGTTCAAAGGTCAATGCGGTCAAAATTGGGATTAAAATTGCTATAGAGCCTGGCACTTGTGGCAGGATATTAAACTTGGTGGGTGTGTTCAACATTCAGTGCCGAAACATTTGAAGGTCATTCAAGGTCAATGCGGGTCCATTCAAGGTCAAATATGGCTCATATTGCTATAACCTTGCAAATGGTTTAAGATGATGAAACTTGGTGGGTTTGTGGCAACATCAGTGCCGGAATAATTGTAAGGTCATTTTCAAGGTCATGCGGGTCATTCAGGTCAAATGGATATATTGCTATAACGTTTGGCAAATGTGGTAGGATGATGAAACTTGGGTGGTGTGATCAACATTCATGCCGAAAAATTTGAAAGGTCATTCAAGGTCCTTCGGGGTCTTCAAGGTCAAATGGAATTAATTGCTATAGCCCTTGGCAAATGTGTTTGTATGCTGAAACTTGGTGGGTGTGGTCAACATCATGCCGGCCGGACAATTTGAATTTCATTTCGAGGTCATGTCCTGGGTCATTCAAGGTCAAACCCCTAAGTAGGTGGTAGGATTTTGATGAAACTTGTTGGGGTGTGGTCAACATTCAATGCCAACATTTTGATGGTAATTTCAAAGTCAATGTGGGGTCATCCTTGTCAAACCCATACACATGGTAAGTAATGGTCCCTAAAAACTGATTGTGTAGAGCATTCATTGCGGAAATTTTAAGGTCGTTGGGGTTTAGTCACGGTCACTACTTAAACATGTGGTAGGTTCTGAAACTTTGTGGATGCGTTCAACCTTTCTTTCTAAACCGAAAAAAGGTCATTTCCAGGTAAGTAGGGTCATCTAAGGTCAATAGTCCACATTTGATACCGTCAATGGCAACTGCTATGGCAGCAGCCTCAGTGGGTTGAGCATCACTAGTTCCATCACAATTCTCCCTGTGTCTTAAAATTATATTTCCCTCCATTTACTCTATCGCGAACGAGTCGGGGGACCTTGTGGTCGGACCGCCTTGTGACTCCATACTACGTGTGTTAGTACTTTATTTTGGTATCATTAAAAGAAGAGATACTACGCCATCCACTGGTATCCTTACACTTTATAAGTTCAGTGCTTCAATACGAATTCTCAAGGGGGTGGTTACTACCTTTGGTAAACCCGTGTTACAAATAATAATCGACTCAAGTAGAACGTAAACAGAGACTCAGAAAATCGAATTTGTAATGGCACAGTGTTACAGATTCTTTATAATATATTATACCACTTTGAAAAAGTAATAAGTTACTTTAAAGTATCTTATTTTAGGTCTACTTAATCAGTCCATGAATTCCCACATCTTTGGATTTTTTTTCACAAAATTCATGTCTTGTAATCCCCCTGTGACAAATGGAAGGATCCAATTCTAGACTCCTCCAAAAGGGGCCCCTTGTGTTTTTATCAATGACCAAGTAGAAACTGACATTAAATTTATTTAAAGGATTTTTCCAAAACGAAGAGTCAATTCATCTCTTAAGAAAATGTACATTTGCCTTTTTGGAAAAGTAGCATAATCTAACAGATTTGATCTCGGAAACCAAAAGGGGCCTATGATTTTTAACTTTCTATTTTTTTATTAAGTTTGGACAGACCTAGTGTTAACTGTTGGAAATGAAAAAGAAAAAAGATATGAAAGTTTTCATTTTGTTCTTCAAATTGGAAAAAAAAACTAAAATGTCGCTTTTTTGCAATTTTTGATCAAAGTCAATTATATAAACTTCCCCTGTCAAAAAATGGGAATACCCCCATTTATATTCTCTCTTTTTTGGGGGGTTATTTTATAATCTTGAAGATACAGATATTGACTTAACATCTGCCATATCTTTATTATTAAAATTAGTCTTCCGTTTTATTTTAAATGTCCGAAAATGCCATAATATTGGTATGTTTACAAACAAAACACCATGAGAAAGTTCTAGGGCCCTATTTTAGGGGTCTTGTATCTTTCCCGCCAGGGGTGTCATGAGATTTTTAAATATTGTGGATATGCATAACTTGGGTCACTTACTTAAACTTTAAAACCTCAATGAATCTGTTGGACCCTCATTCCCACGTCCTGCTGGTCTCCTCTCATAATTGACGGTTTTAACATATTTATCTAAGACCTACGATAACCACTTAATTCCAAAGTTAGAAATGAATCGGATTTTTCGTGTTCATCTAGTAAAGATTTATGCACAGGTAGAGAATTTCATCACAAAGTTTAAATTTTCTATAATTTTATGAAGGACTTTTCGAATTGAGCTTAGTGTTTTATTCACACGAGATTAGGATATGGAAAAGATTTACGTATATGCAAAAAACCACATTTAAAAAATCTGAGCGCGCCTCATCGGGAAATCTCATATTCCATGGTTTAATAATAAAGGGCAAATGAACAAAGGAAATTCTAGCCCCCCCTCAGTGGTCAACAAATAAAAGAAATAAACAATAAGTGAAAAAACCTCAATATAAAGCTAATTGTGACATTATATCTGGTTCGGCTTATCTGTGAATTACGATTCATCCAAAGTAGTGATTGTAAGTTATATGCAAATGCTTTCTTCACTATTTTAAAGGGACATCGAAACATTTTGCCTTTTATTGTTGGAAAATAAACAAAGATGAAGAATGGTGACTCCATACAAAAGCTTATTGTGATTGACGTTACCATCTTCTTGTTAGCTAATACTCTACGAATCAGCCAAGATAGTGATTCAAAGTCCATGGAATCTTTTATATTCTATTTCAAAAAAGAATTAAAAACCATTTTGTTTTATACTTTGAAATTGTATAGCAATTGAACAATTACTAACTCCAGATCACTGAATACGGGGATTTTAAAAAATTCAATTGAGGGAGAATTCCCTTTTTTCTTTTTATTTATACGATGTCCCATGTCTTTATATGCCCTACGAATTCTTCTACTTAGAGCGTATCCACTAGTCACTGGCTTGTGGTGGTGAGCCGATTGATTAACTTAAGCTGATTCGGGTCCGTGTGTCTGCATATACGAACGCTCCTAACATGGCCCACATTTTTGGACTAGGGCGGATTGGGAACGCACGCTACTCTTATTCGAACCTGACTGCGGTGTACATGTATTTTTGTGACTCTCTGTACACATGACCGACGGCTTAACGTCCCCTGCGAAGGACGGGATGCTTTCATGATTCATTTGCCCAATTCCACGTGAACCATGGAGCAGAGCGGTATTGTGTATTTAATCAATAGTTCGTATATAGACTAAATCCAGAATTGAGCATCCGAATAAATCCCAGCAAGTGACCCCACCGGGATTCGAACCCGGGAGTTGTTGGTAAATTTGCGCCACAGGCAAGCACCTTAACCGCTAGGCCACGCTACATTTTTAATCTAGTTTTAAAAATTCGTAAAAGGAGCGTCCATATCATGAAAATTGACTCTTATATTCAAAACAAGAGAGTGTCACTTATTTACAGTTTTATATGATTTATTAATCAACTGATTAAATTATGCAAAATTTGACAACTAAATAGACATAAAGCAAAGTTTGATCATAATTGTTTAGCATGTTAAGCATGATTGCAGAATCAAGATGTTGGTTTTGTTTCTTATGCCCTTTGCCATTATAAATGTAAGGAATAAACCCCTAATATCATGGACATTTAGGGCCGTATTCTCAAACGATGTTTAAAATAAACGGTGGTTAGGGCTAAACTATGGTTAGCTAAACGCACAGTTTAAAAACCGCAGGTTAAATATATTAACATGTGGTTTAGCTAACCCCGATATTTAAACGCCGTAAATATCATCCACCGAACTGTAACTTATCTTCGCCTATAATATTACGTGCAGGTCAACAATATAATTATGTCAAAAAATACCTTCCGTAGTTTTAAATGCTACGCAAAAAGCATAGTGCAGTTAGTGTCCACTGTAAACGGGCCTCGACCTTTTGCCCACCCAACCGAATCATTGTGACATGAATCCATTCATAAGTTTGATCGTATGTAAATGATTCCCACTTCACAGGGCACCATCCAATCACTGATCAATGACATGCTATGGATGAGCGATTACCCACACACTGTGTGCATGAACATTGGCGAGTAGGCCTGTTTTTACACATGTTGGAAGCCTTGTTAGAAATGGTCGTTTCGGATATTTTTCAGTACCGTATGTCAACCAAATTACACCACCTTATAGAGAATAAGATTATCTTGGTTGTCAGCTTCTACGAAGAGTATAGGTCTAACCGTTTGTCCATGGCGCTCTCTTGAATCTGCACAGCAGTCACTGGTGATTTTTGCAATAGAGTTAGCATTATACCCTACCAAAATACCACTCTTTATAAATTAACCATTTTCGGATTTTTCTGAATGTTCTATCATAATAAAATTCACATATGTTATTGATGATAATATATTCTACAATTAGAGCTTCTACGAAGAAAATCCCTTGAGCACTTTCCTCGCAACGACGTGAGTTTTCTCATGTCCTATGCGTTAGCACAGAGTACGCGTGACAGGTCATAGGCCTATTGAATGCACTGTGTGCACAGTGAATAGGGAAAATGGACAGTAACTGCAAGATGGCCCACTTGTAAATTTCAAGAATGTCGTGTTATGCAAAGAGCTTTAGAATTTGCTCAGCGATGGATAGAAAACACCGGGCCTGCTGCACTTGCTATATCAGTCAATATTCGCAATACATGAAGGACTTCTGATAGCAGATACACACGAGCATAAAAATAGAAGCAGATGACAAATTACAAGAAGAAATCAAATTAGAAAAAAGATAAGAGAATTAGAGAAGACAACTGGTTTAACCACCAGTATCACATATAGCTGAAAATATTAGACACTTGATGAAAGTGTGCAGTTAAACACGCCTTAAACTAATCCCGGACCAAGTCTAAGTTTAACAACGTTTTAGACATATTTAACGATGTTCGGCTACAATTTAAACAGCGTTTAAAGTTAACCATGCTTTGAGAATTGCGTTTATTTTAGCGGGCATTTAAATTGCGATTTAACCAGTGATTAGCGTTAAACATCGTTTGAGAATTCGGGCCTTAATTGTTAATATTTTAATGGCGTTTCACGAACACAGCGTAAATCGATTAACCCGGCACGGAATAGGCGAATTAGGTACCTGTGTAAATCCCACTGGAATAGGTGAAAAACAGATAGCCTTTAACATCGCACTGGATTGCAAAGGCGGATTGCCGTTGCATTTGCCTTGATTGTGCACAGGAGTATGATTACTATACATTATTCCCCAAAAATGATATACTCAGGTTAGGTAGGTTTAAAAAAATGAAGAATATGGGCTATGACAACCTATGGGACACCTTGTATTTGATATCAATAGAAAGAAGAGACTCATAGTTATACATCGATATCCAAATACCATTGAAGAAAGTTTCGTTAGTATACTTATAGCGTCATCGTATTACGTTTTTTAGACGAGGGTGAGTATATTTAAAAAGACGATGCTAATAAAAGCGTTGATGGTATCCATAAGCTTAAGAAAATATACTTTGGTGCAGTATTGCCCTCCAATTTTTAATCATACACTGTAAAATTTTGACTAATCATCTGTCGAGCAAAATCTTATGTCAAGTTGAGTAAACCACACGCAAAGCTGAGTATACTCCAACAATTAATTTTATTCAACAGCTAAGGGTAGGTCTTTTTTAATAGTAAAATGTTTTAGAGTGTGGTACAGCCTTTTAGCTTGTACAGTAAATGCCTTCTAGAGCAGGCTTTAAGAATCTGATCTTGATTGCTAATTGGAGGTCAACTTACATTATTGATAAAAAGCATTCCATGTCTGTTTTTTTTCGAAATGCGAAATCATGAAAAGACTCTAGAACACAAAGTCCAAGTTAAATTTGGATATATTCGAGTTCTACTCCTGCCCTCCAAGGGTAACGGAGTGATAAAAACCAACGGGTGCACATGTCACTGCACAACGACATATTTTCATGGTTCACGCGTCGCTTTCCAAGAATTCAAAATGTGAAATTTGTAAATTGTTATTAATGGGCCATTTCAACCTGGTACTGTTTTCTCAACTTCGCCGGCATTAACGGCTTCGACATTAATGGTGACGGTGAGTCCAAGTTTGACCAGGGATGGTATTTCCACTTTCGCTGGATTGTGTGTGACGTTCAGAACGTTACGCAGGTGACTGAACTGTATTTGTTTTTGGTTGGGTTTGGACTCTAGGTTGT